>JBBPFD010000450.1:0-19273 GCA_038363315.1 Mugilogobius chulae
AATGATCTCAAGCAATGTTACAGTTTGCAGTTTAGTCTTGGTCCTTCTGGTTAACTATGTTTTGACCAAATAAAGATGAGATGTTTTTACTTGGGTCAGTTCATCATTAAAAGTCTGCTTCGCTTGTTTAGATTTGTTTTAGTCACTGGTTTAGACCCACCTGTACAAGTCCTTGTTTAGTCCTGGTTAAGTCCTGTTTAGTCCTGCTTTAGTCCTCGTTTTAGTCTCTGGTATAGATGTTTTAATCCCTCTTTAAGTCCTGGTTTAGTCCCTGGTATGGACCTGTTTTAGTCCTATATGTTTGGACCCGTTTTAGTCCTGGTTTAGTCCCCGGTTTGGACCTAGTTTAATCCTGGTTTAGTCCTGGTTTAGTCCCCGGTTTGGACCTGTTTTAGTCCTGATTTAGTCCCAGGTTTGGCCCTGGTTTAGTCCTGGTTTGGACCTGTTTAGTCCTGATTTAGTCCCCGTTTGGACCTGTTTAGTCCTGTTTTAGTCCTGATTTAGTCCCCCAGTTTGGACCTGTTTTAGTCCTGTTTTAGTCCCAGGTTTGGCCCTGGTTTAGTCCTGTTTTAGTCCTGGTTTAGTCCCGGTTTGCACCTGTTTTAGTCCTGGTTTAGTGTCTGGTTTGGACCTGGTTTAGTCCTGTTTAGTCCTGGTTTAGTCCCCGGTTTGGACCTGTTTAGTCCTGCTTTAGTCCTCGTTTGGACCCGTTTAGTCCTGCTTTAGTCCTCGTTTGGACCCGTTTTAGTCCTGGTTTAGTCCCGGTTTGGACTTGTTTTAGTCCTGGTTTAGTCCCCGGTTTGGACCCGTTTTAGTCCTGGTTAGTCCTCGTTTGGACCCGTTTTAGTCCTGTTTTAGTCTTTTTACTGTACTTTACCCCATTTGTCTTCGTTGACAACAGGTGGCCAAAAGCTCTGCTCACGTCCCGCGGGATTCTACGACAACAATGCGCTCTTTTCTTCCCCAAAAACAACAGAAAAACCATTAACACCTCGCTAATTACTCTGCCCTACATCTTCACACGCATTTCTCACAGCTCCCCGGCAAAAACTGCGGCAAAACTACAAATAAAGCGGAAAGTGTGCAAAAGTAGAGCAAATCTTACCTCTTTCTTTCAGCGCTCGACTTGGCAAAGCTCCACTTCTGCGGCTCAGACTTCGAGGTTTAAGACGCACGAAAAACATTATATTCCCATGTTTACGTCGATATACGGTTGTTGTCGCGCGTTTTCATGATTGTTAAGCGGATTTGTGTCGGAGAAAGTCAGAGAAAGTGATTGGGAAAGTTAGCCGGTTCCGTCCATATCAGCGGCTCCTCGGATCTGAGCAGTCCGAGGAGGAGCAGCTCTCAGCGGGCAGAGGAGAGCGACAGGCGCCGTGGACTTCCGGAGGAGACTTTCACACTAAAAGTATAGGACCAAAGTGTTCTTTCTAAAAGCCAGATTCTCGACGCAAAAAGCTTTTGGGAGGAAAAGACGACCTCACTTTAAAATTAGGCTACTTTATTGTTGCATTGCTATCACGCAGATTGGTGTGAACGATAATGGTATTACAACGAAAATATGCTAAAACTTTAATTTGTCACCATAATATTCAATTTTTATGGAACTAGAAAGCGGCTCTAAAAAGCAAACTTGGTAAGTCATTACAATCCCGATTTGGGCAACCTGTGCCGGGGCCAACCCCTCAGTTTTTATCTGTCCTTTGCACCTATTCTATTTTTTCAACACAGTGTAACAGTCGTTACAACAGTCTCTGAAGAAAAGGTAGATATACAAGTGTCAAAAATATGAAATAGCCTAACTAGTTTTCACGTCTTTTTTTGTTACAAAAAACCAAAACGTAAAATAAGCATACATTTCTTTGAGAGGCATCTGGCTGCAGACCGTATGAGAATTCCCTGCTCGCAGACCTGTGCCAGGAGCCCCTAAGGCCCAGATATTCGCTCATATTATGTAGACATACCACGGTACAGTAGGTGGCGCTATACGCTTAAAACATTATTTGAACCCCGCCATTGTCGTCGTGTGTTATCGGTGTTATCAAACCACAAATGCAAGTACAAGATGAGTTTATGTTGCTAACCATCTTAATGACCGTCTCACTGGACCCGATTAGCATTTACCAAAACCGCACAGGGACATTTATTACAAATGTTGTTTTGTTGTGTAAATAAAAACTTTGCGTCAATATTGTTTTTTACAGTTTATTACTTTTACGTCCTGTGAAAAATAACAGTTGATATTGAAACTGATATTTGATCCAGCAAAAGGGAAAAGTCTTGTCAGGCTGCAGTTTCAAACACCTCAAAAGGAGGTTTGTGTTGCTTTACTTCTTCTCGGTAGAGGTGCCTCCTTAAGGAGGTCTGCAGACAGATACTCAAAAAAAAAAATAAAAAATGTGGATACAAAGTGTAACTTGATCGATAAAAAGTAAGCCTCAGTAGGCCTAGAAGTCACGTAACGAGGGCCCTCCTGGTACAGGTCACATGACGAGGGACTCCTCATACAGGTCTGCAGCCAGATACTCTAACGTTTAGGCTTCAGGTTAGACTAAAATGGGTAAGTTTAGGACTGAGGTTTGGAGTAGGTTAAGATTTACTAGTTAAACCCAGAAAATGCCGCCATGCACGTGGCTGCAACCAGATTTCATGCTTATTTTAGGTTATGGCTTTTCATAACATATTTGCTTAAAAAAATGAGGGCGTGTAAACGTACTTATCGTTAGTTTTGACATTTCAATGTACATTTTCTTCAGAGCCCCATCTATTGGCTGCAAAGGAAATGACACAGTGGAAACAATCAAAACGCTCTCGTCTGATCTGCTGCAGCCGCAGAAATGCTCCAAATGAGTCTGGATGATTTAGAGAGTTTAAAACAGCAGCAGATCTCAGAAACGTCACAGATGTGGGACGTTCAGAACAGTGTTTTCTGAGGCAACTCACAGACACTTCAGCTGAGTTTGTGATCAGGTAGAAATTTAAAAATGTGATTATGGTAATATTACTTTTTATGCGCCTACAAGATTGATTAGTATTTTATTTAGTTTGAAATGTGAAGAATATAAAAATCTAAGTAAAATGAGTTTCAGAAACAAACAGTATGCAGTCAATGTTGAGCACCATTTATCCATAAGCACAACTTCACTAGATCCAAAAACCGGAATACAAAAAATACAAGAAAAGATGAAAATACTGTATATAAAATCCACTTACTTTTTCCATGTCATGAAAGCTGCTCCATCAGCAGACTAGATTCATATTTGAAGTAAAGCTTGTGTTTGTTTGTGTGGCGAGGTCCGTGTCCGTGAAGCATCTGTTTCTAAATAAACTTTGAGGTGACGTTATCAGTGAGTTTACACGAGCTCTGCTTCAGTCTGATCTTATCACTGCAAAAAAGGAAAACGTCACTAAATCATGTAAAAACAAGGAAGTTCTGTCATGATTAACCACAATGAAAAAAAAAAAAACATTTTACTGTAACTGCAGCAATGACACACACGATGTCCAGTCATTTCCTCAAGTGTTAAAGTGAGATTCTTTTAAATGTGTCCAACTGGTTTCTCTCGTAATAGTGAAAGAGAATCACCCAACCACAGCCAATCACAACGCTGCTTTTGAGAAATAATACATGTTTGAATTCAGTTGAGACACTGCAGTTTGAGTTTGTTTTGCTGGATTCATATTTTTAGTGGATAAAGCAAAGTTTTGCAGGTAGTTTACTGGTGTATCTGACCTGTCACACCAGCTATAGCCTTGGGTCCAAGAAGTCCAGAAAACTCTGATTGGTCCAAGCATGAAATATGTATTCCATATAGACCTAACATTCTTTTGTTCTTGGTTCTTCCTCACCTCGACCCCACTGGATGGACCCAGACCAAAATGTCGGTTAATTGGCATTTTTGTAAATAAATATATACCTTTAAATAGGGCTGGGCGATATGGCAAAAAATTAATATCACGGTTTTTTTTTTTTGGTAGCCAAGATTACGATTTCCATTTGATCACGATTCTTGTAGACTTGCTTTTGAGGTAAATCTGCTTTTCCAGAAGGTTCCTCCCCTGTTAGTAACTAAATCTAGCTGTCCAGGGCTGACCAATGTTGCCAGATTTTTAGAGAGAAACAAGCGACCATGCCTTTGAAAAGAATTCCCAGAACAAGTGATCTCAGCTCTGCAACAAACATTCTTAAAAAAAAAAATTAATTAGAATATCGTGTCACTGCAATACAAGTTTTTAACAATTTCTAACATTGAAAATGACTTTTAGACATGAAAATATGCTATAAATCCATGTTTCAGACAGGACATGGACAGTTTTTTGTAAATCTAACCTGAAAAACTTGCAAAATGTCACCTCTTTTATGACTTGAAAGTTCAGTTCATAAAAGCACAACTTTCCAAATGATTGATTATTGATCGTTATAGTGAAGCAGACCTGGCAACTCTGAGGCTAAGAGAGGTAGGTTGGGAAAATAGCAAACAGATGCATTCAATAGAAAAAAAAATGAGAAATCACGATTTGACAATTGCACCAAAAAAGCAGATTGTCACAACACTGAGCTCACCATTCGATTGTTATCACAGTATTGCCCAGCCCTACCTTTAAACAACCGAGTGTGTCATTTCAGGACAACGGCGACGACCCCAGACGGCACCGGACGGAAAACAACACTGGCAACCAAATTCCGTATGTTACTGTAATAACACTGCGGTACCTAACTGGCATTTTGTTGCCAGGTGGTTGTGGTTAGTTACTGTAATTTGCAATGAACCATGGGAATTATTGACTTTTTTTTATTATTTTTTTTTTTTATTTGTTGTAATATTCCACTTACATTTTCCAAAATTGCTCAAAATGCATTGCAAATAACAGTAGCTAACCAGAAATAGAACTACAGATATAATACCAGGTATTTGTGTGGTACTTTACCTGGAAATTACAGCAAGGGCTAACAGTGTAGCGCTAGTGCTTCTGCTGCTCTCCCCAGCTCCAGGAAGAAGGAGAGACGGGGCCAAATGTAACAGAGGCTATACCATTCGTAGCAGAAGAAACCAGAAGCTTCTGCTCTGCACAGAACCTGCTCATTTCATCTCCACCTGCTGTTTGAGTGGAAAGAGATTTGAGATTTCAGGAAACTTTTTACATTAAAAAAACAGTTTTTTGAGCAGTAAAGTTCTACATCACATGAGCTCATGTTTTTGTTCTGGACGCAGATGTGACTGAGACATGGCTGTCACTTTTATCTGGTTAAATGTAGGTTTTGTGTCTGTATTTGGCAAGTAGAGGAATAAACTAGGGGCGACGATTATGATGCAGAGAGACCAGGGGCGATGAAGGTGATCCAAAAAGTAGCTGATGAGAATAACCCCTTAAGAGGGGGGGCTATTTTTGTTAAAACGCTTGACTAAAATCGTCTAAAATTCAAATGTAAACTGTTTCTGAACCCTTTGGAGCACAAACAATTGGCTGGACTCTTTGTGAAGCTGAGGCTCTGTAGTTTTAGCCTCTGATGTCTGACTGACTCTAGTTTTAAGTGAGAAGCAGCTCTGGACAAAAGAACATCAGGTTTTAAAGTCCGCCTAAAATTTTTTGTGTAAATGTAAGAATCAGTATAGCTAGTGTCACTAGCCATGGACAGAATGACACTAGATTTGGCATATTTTGGGTTTGGACAATTCCTCTTCAAAAGCTGAAGCTATTTTCACTAAAAAATTGTTTTAGGGACCTGTATTAACTTATAAAAGTTTAGGCGGAGCTCATTAAAAATTCCTATTAAATTGTGGAGAATTTTTGAGGTATTTTTTTGTTTGTAGGTTTAGAGCTTGAGAGTTGATTTTTAGAACATGGTGGGCAAAAATTAATTAATTAAGAAAAAGTGGGCTGGCCCGTGGGCGGGCCCTCCACTTCATAAGGGGATAACATCCCCTGTCCTTAGACCCTCCTTCTTGGCAAGGAAAAATCTCCAAACCCAGTTAGGAAAAATGAGAAACATCAAGGAGAACCAAAGTGAAGCAGAGATCCACTCTTATGGACGGACAGGCTGAGAGGACAGGCTGTAGATGTGGCTGGACTAACATGCCTCCATGTGTAGACCCAGAGTCCATCAGCAGAAGAAAAACAACTCATCTGGCAGGATGGCGATAGGAGGAGGCGGGCAGCACGGCTGATCGATGAATGAACGAGAATGAACCAACTGCATGTAGCCTTACGTATACCTGTATGTTGTAGTCAGGGGCTGATTAGGAGCAGAGCTGCAGCTGGAGAAGGAGACGTGGAGCTGATGAGGGACAGGGAACAGGTGAGCTCGTTAGGTGAGGGAGCAGACAGTCTTCCAGGCTGAATTTACGCCAGCTTCATTTTAGTTCGAGAAAGACATACAGTAATTAAAGTTATAGCAGACTGTAATTTTTGTTTTTTTTCCACAGCATTTTGTGTTTAAGATTACAGAGTTAAGGTTATTTAAATGTGGACAACCTTCCAGTCTGTCAAATGTATTATGTTTAATAAAGAAAAAATAAATATTCTTGTTGTAATTTCATGTGTTACATTTGTCCTCATGTTGTGGGGCAGTTGTAACACTTGACTTTCTTGTCTTGAAATGAAAACAGCTTCAACATAAATGGCTCTAGAGAATCCAAACCTGTTCACATGTCAAGCCCAGATCTGCAGCTTTCATTTCATGTAGTTTTAAGCAGAACTTCAACTAAGATTAAGCTGATATGTCCAATTGGAAAAAAGTGTTACAATTGTCCCCGGTCTCCTCTACCTCTTTTATTTTGAAGGTCTGGCATCTGGACTTCCTGTCACTTCTCGTTCAGTTGTAACTTGACTTTTCCTTTGAGATTTTCTCCAAAAACAAAAACAAACTCGGCATTAACTTGCAGGTCACGTGTCACGAGCTCCGTTACGTCTGTGTGTTTACGCTCAGTCCATTCACAACTATTGAAAATACAAACGCGAGGTCTGATCTCACTTCTGGTCGTTCAACAGTCATTACAGTTTCATTGGGTATGTTTGTGTTGATTCAAAAGCACGCTAAGCAAGATCTGTAAATCTGTAGTAAGCACATTGTTTGGGTAATACTTGTTTGCATTTTGTCACACTCCCAATTATTCAGAAATAAAACGTTAACCACAAAAGTGAAAGAGCAGATCCTGTGTTTTTAGAATCTGCACTTCCATCTGAAAATAAAACAATCTTTGTGCTTTCCTGATATATTTCTAAAAAAGCATTTTTCATAGTCGGCAGTAGAATATTTTTCCATTTAATAGTTTGTTATGATTAAATAAAATAAAGTTGCAGTTTTCACTAGCCTGATTAAAATATTTGACAATAAACATAACATTGCTGTAAAATAGGCCTATAAGTAAACTAAATAGATTATACGAGAGCATCGATGTCCACAGAAGTGGTTTGGAGCAGGTTGTCACAAGTGGTGTTTTGGCATTTGTACATGAAAGTTATCAAGAACTAAGTAAACAAATTGATTATGCATGCAAGAAGGTGCTCCACAGACTTTCTCAGTCTGTAACGGAAAAGAACATACTTTTACGCCTATACAAGTGCTACATTCTGCCTCTTTTTGAATATGCGTCGTCTGTTTGGGCTGCTCTGAATGTGACACTAACTAAGCGTTTAGAAAAACTACAGCGGCAAGTTATTTGTATTATACAACATTACCAATATAGAATCACTTTGACACTGTAAAGATGTTACTCTTGTGTCTGTTCTTGTATAACCCTTTGCAATACTATAGTCTAAACATTTAAAATAATCATATTCATCTGAGTGTGAAGAAGATGGAAACATGGAATGAAAAGACCAACAAAGCAAACCTTTATCAGCCAAACGTCCACTCAAAATTTCTACTGAATTTGTGACTAAAAGTGCTTCTGTGAGTAGAATAAATGTTTGTGCTTAATGATTTTGACTTCATTTTGTCTATGAACAAAATACTAAACAAATCACTTAACTCTAACGCTCCAAACACAAAAACATTGTAACGCCCAGGTTTGTCCTCCGAGGGGCGCCACTGTCCAAAGAAAAGATGACAGGGATGTTTGAGTTTTCTCATTTCAAACAAGACCACACTTGTAAGTTTGGTGTGTTTTCTGCTGAAGGTGACTGTCGGTGTGTTTGATACTTCTACTACGACATCGTCTCCAGGCGTTTGTCACCAGAGCCACGTGTTGTAAAAGGAGGGCCAGTCTGAGTCACTCCAAAGCAAGGGTGTCGAAGTCGTTTGACAAAGGGCCACACTGGTATTGTCCTCGAAGGGCCGGTTGTAACTAAAATCAACCTTACTAATCTTTGACATGCTACAAATAAGGGTTGTATATGATTATTGTATATTTAACCCTAGAACACTTTCGCTATAAACAGTTACACCATCACTTTTGCCCTGTAATTTTGACCTGATATAATATACCCTCAAAAAGTACTTGTCATAAAAATAGATCAAAATATGACTACACTTGATACATTAGAGTGGTTTTCTTTTATTTTCAGCTGTGATATGTGTAACAAAATGGAAAATAAAAATATAGGAAGATCCTACAAAAATGCTCAAAAATTACAAAAAAAAAATTTGGAGTTTGAGAACAAAAATTTCCTAAAAAAAAAAAAAAAAAAATCCTGATACAAGAAACTTGGTGTTTGGTCCAGTCATTCCTGAGACATGTGAGACTTCCTGGTGAAGCTCAGACTCCTGGACACACAAACAACTACAGGAGAGAGGAAGAGGAACAAAAATGTGGTATTTTTTCAGTGTAAAAATGACTCACTTGATTAAAATATTGTTTTCACCAAAAGAATTCACTTTGAAATCACCACTTTGTGATATATATTCATAATTCACAATAAATAGCTAACTACATATTGTAGCTTTTAGATAAAAAAAAAAAAAAAGTAAACATACATTATCCTCTATCACTGTTGCCGGGTGAAAATCACCAGAAAGCAAACCTGTTTTACTCACTACTGAGATGTCAGAACACTAATCCTGCGACAGAGTGAGCTGGAGTTGACCAGGGACAGTAAATATGGTGAAAATATGGTGAGTCTGAATGTTGTCACTCTTGACATGTGGCAGGATCACTTGATTTTAAACACTAACACTATCACTGGTGAAATCCACCCAAAACTACATTACCCTATTTCACTATCGCCGGGTGAAAATCACCCGAAAACAAGTCTGTAGGACAAAGTGGACTTTGGAGAAACACCCACACCTTCATAGAGTCAAAAACACTGGTGAAGCTCCAGGGACTCAGGACACTCAGAAAAATACAACATATTGAAAATCATGTAAATACATTTGCTCGGGTGAAATCCACCCGGCGATAGTCTAGGGTTAATGAAGTTACAGTTACTGAATATATCTGCATTAGACTGAAAAAATACTTACTTGTAATGAGTAATTTCATTAAGCTAAGACACCCAGATTACTCACTAATAGGGATGCACCGATCCAGCTTTCTCTGTTTCGATACCGATACTTTGGCTTTAAGTATTTGCCGATACCACAATGAACCGATACCAGTGTAAGAACTGAAATACCTTTTTTAAAATTTTAAGTCAAAACATAAGACATTTGGTCATAGTGTTATGTAACTATTATTTATAGTGCAAGTTACAACTTACCTGAGACGTTCTGGATGAACACCAGCCTGTAAACTAGTCTCATTATTTTCAATTTAGTGCACAACAATGATATTGGCTTAATCGATATCATGGAGCCGATACCCGATCCAGCAAAATGTCCTGAATCGGCACCGATATCCGATCCCAGTATTGAATCAGTGCATCCCTACTCACAAAATAGTTGAAGTAAGTCTTATAAGGGCCGCCTAAAATGAGGTGGAGGGCCGCATCTGGCCCCCGGGCCTTATTGTTTGACACATGTGCTCTCAAATAGATATTCAACTTGAAACCACAACATTAGGTATTACTCATTGTTTGGGACAGTTTGAGACTTTTTCCAAACACGTTCAGTGGGGGAAGCTCCAGATGGATAATGTGGAAGAACTCACATCAATGCAGAGCCGTCTGGAGTGAGCCAGGTAAATGAAAACATGACATTCATGATGGGAGTGAACTACAGCAGAATTTTGACATTGAAAACTAGATATTTTTTTCTTTCTTTTATTTATTTTTTGTTCATTCTAATTCAACTCCAGTGTCTTGGCCTGTTACCTTTGACTTCTTCCTCTGTTCAATACTTGTGCCTTTCTTTGTTCCCACCAGTGAGTTTGTGCCTTGTGTAAAACAGTGTTACTATAATGAACGATGTGGCGTCCAGGGAAACACAAACGTTTGGTGAACCACATAATGCTTTAGACCACAGACTTTTGTTTGAAGTCCTGCTCTTCTTTCACTCGGAGCTGGATCTCATTTGTTTTCTCTCTGATTCAAATTTAGACGGTGGATTCTGAGAGCTGTGTCCGGGAAAAAGAACAATAAAACTGAAAATAAAAAAAACAACTCTGATGACTGATGTTTATGGAAAAACTCACTCAGACGATGTGAGGAAAAAACGTACTTAGAAAAGAACTGGATGCTTCTCTAAACCAGATCAAATCAAACTTTATTTATAATGTCCTTTTCATACAAAACACAAAAGGATTTAATCACACCAACAGACACCAACACAACCAAACATCTGCCCTCATCCGAACCACAGTAAAGAAGAGATCATTACCTCTGACCGAACAGACGGTAGATGTGACCAGGACTGACACGCAGGCTCATCTGGCAGGACGAGGACAAGCTAGTCAGAGGCTTATGTGGATGTAAATGTGGATTTTCCCGTCCAGAGGCTTTTCTTTTCTTGAACAGTAATGAGAGGCTCTCACGTGTTAATCTCTTGATGCGCTGAGCCAGGCAGATGTGCTCATCCAGATCTTTTTGGTGAAGTTGTGAAAACATGACACGACAAACAGCAAGCACTGGTGAATGATCGTGGTTTTCAAATTAAAATTTGTATGCTGCTACTACTACTAAAACAAATCCGTCAAAATTATAGACATGTACATGACTATGTACCACACATGTAAATGAACGTCCTGTTTCCCATTGTGTGGCGACAAATCAAACAGAAAGTGAACAGACATGAAAATAGCCCAAAACTTGACCGATGTTCTTTGTTTACCAGTAATTCCTGAACATGTGTGATGTATTGCATGAACTCCCAGGTTGAGCGTAATGCCAAGTGAACTTGTGATGTCTCTTCTGATCTCAGTGTGAGAGGCCACTGCAGCCAGACAGACCCGAATGTCAATCTGGAGAGTTCATACCACGAAGATGTATAATGACATTAAATGTTATGTATAAACGCACATTTAAATGATGTTTACCACGCAAGTTCAAATGTGTGTGTATACCACGCACATTTAAATGTGTATGTATACACACATTTTAATTGAATTATACACGCACATTTAAATGTGTATGTATACCACACACGTTTAATGTGATGTATACCACGCACGTTCAAATGTGTGTGTATACATGCACATTAATGTGTATGTATACCACTCACATTTAAACGTGTATGTATACCACGCACATTTAAATGTGTGTGTATACCACGCACATTTAAATGTGTATGTATACACTCACATTTAAACTTGTATACATACCACGCACATTTAAATGTGTGTGTATACCACGCACATTTAAATGTATGTGTATACCACGCACATTTAAACGTGTATGTATACCACGCACATTTAAACGTGTGTATACCACACACATTTAAACGTATGTGTATACCACGCACATTTAAACGTGTGTATACCACACACATTTAACGTATGTGTATACAACACATTTAAACGTATGTGTATACCACGCACATTTAAACGTATGTGTATACCACGCACATTTAAATGTGTATGTATACACACATTTAATGTGTGTATACACACATGTTTAAATGTGTGTGTATACCACGCACGTTTTAATAGGTTTCACCTTAGACTTAATTGTTAATGAACAATATATCATTAATGACCTAATGCTAATTGCTTTAAATGCATTTCTCTTTTTCTGCGTGTCTCTGATGCACGCTGCTGCTCCAGTTCATTTCTATAGTGGATGTAAAAATATCTATGAATATTAATGAAATCCTAATCTTAACCATCTCCAAGCCCCTAACCTAAGTTTTGTATTTTTGTAACTTCAAACCTGTTAAACTCAAAGAAAATGTCACCAAGTAGCTTCAACCAAAACATCTGTCTATGAGAAACAAAAATGTCCGAAAATAGTGTCTCTATTTGACACTTTTCACAGCGTCAAATACAGACACTGTGTAATAGACAAGCAAAAAAGGAGTGGAAAACTTCTGATGAGTGAGTCAAAATAGGTCAGGATAACAACTGCAGTAATCCTGACAATTTAAGATTGACCAATACAAGTACAACTTTCATATTTTTTTTTCTCCGATTGCTCTATAGTTGTCTTTCTCAAGATATGTTTTGTAATTTTCCTCTGCAGTGTCCAGTGAATGTTTGGCGGTTGTGAAGAAGCCACTGATCCATATTATAAGATGTTTTATCGCTTCATAATAAAACATTTTCCTCACTGTCTCCTCTGTAATACTTCTGTTAACTTTTCCGTTCCATTTCCAAACCACTAAATCAACACTGTAATTGAAAGCACGACTCTCTGGCTTTTCATGAGCAGATGATTGATGGAGGCTCGTGAGTGATGTGTGATGGATGCAGCAGATGTTTGAGATTACTGCGGAAGAGCAGATGTGGAAATGCAGTCAAGTGGTGACAAAGGAGGATCTGACTGTGATGTTTGGAGAGTCACAACTAACGACCACTTCAGAAGACCCAGATAAGAGGCACTAATATAGGAATGAAGGCGCTCAGGGCAGAGACGCTGGGTTTGAAGAGCTTTGGAGCAACACGTGTGCTGCCGCAGATAGAAGGTCAAAGTTGTGATCTGTCAAATTAAAGTTCATTGGCAATTGCCTGGATGCTTATGATGTTTTGTAAATTGTGCGTTTTCACATTTTGATATAAGATAAGATATCCTTTATTTGTCCCAGAATGGAGAAATTCCAGTGTTGCAACGCACATTTTAATAACAGCAGGGAAATAGAAACATAAAATCGAACAAGGTCATTTTAAAATAGACTTAGGCTGCATTCATAATACAAACTGAACCAGGCTCAGCTCGATTGGAAACCAAAGTTGCGACATTGTATCTTTCTGTGTATTATTTGTCTCATTATTGATCTCACACAGCTAAGGGTTATCTAACCCTAACCCTGTAATTCATGTACAGGCCATCATATATATCTATTTTTGATGTCTTGACATGTACGCTGTCACTTCTTATAATCTACTACTCATGGTTTGTATCTATGTAAATGTAATTTCTTATAATCTACTCTGCATGGTTTGTATCTATGTAAATGTCATTTCTTATAATCTACTCTGCATGGTTTGTATTATGTAAATGTCATTTTATTGTGTCTAAACTGTGCATCACGTGACAAGATCACATGTGTGCCTCATGTGATATCTGTCTATAAGAACACCTGTGTCAGAGTACATGATTTAGCCCTGAAGAAGACCTACACATTGGTCGAAACGCATACATAAAGAACTTTTATTTTTGATCATCAGCGTGCCTCAGACTGTTTTTCCACTTGATTCATGCTTTCAAGACCCTCTCGAGTCTTTGGGCCGCTTCTTGTCCTTGAGATGCACCTGATTTGAACTTTATGGACCCACCAATGCACTTCCATCTCTAACCCATAAAGGTTAAATGGACATATTTCCAGTAAAAGAAGATCCTTGACGCAATGATTAGATGAAGTTTGACAAACACACACGTTTTTATTGAAACCAGTTACAAAACACGAGAATAACTTAAGCCTGTTACTGCAGCGAGTCCCATTTAGTTCAGTTTAAAACCAAAACAGATTCCTCTAAATCTCTGCACTTCCTGAAACAACAGAAGATACGACTTTTACAATCTTCTTAGGCTTTTTTTTTGGTTTCCGCTGCGTCCATAATAAAGTCCACAAAGCTAAAACCGTGTCTTTGGACTGAGCTTTCCGGGACTGTAATCTGCTCTGTGCAAACTGGGCAGAGATTCGGAGACAGTCAAATGTTTCCCAGAAGCAGAGCTGCTGTTGAGGCATTAATAAGAGGATTAGCTTTGGCTTAAAAACCTGCAGAAGAAAGACACGTCAAAGCAAGAGTCAGAGATCACATTTACAAGAGGTGCACACAGAATATGAAAGGAGACGTGTGTAGAATCCACTTTTCTGAGTTTGGAATCATGTAGAATGTTGTGAGGTCCTGCAGCTGATGCTCCAGTGTTTGTAGAAAAGCTCTGTTTTCACCCAACACCAGTGTGCACCTGTACTGATACCACATCTACGAAGCTGACACATCTCTGAGCATTCAGCCCACTTCAATAGGATCGAGAGTACAGAGACACCTGGATTAGAAGGCACTTTGGCATGTTTTCGGTCTGTGATGTCTAAAGCCATGTCTCCATCAGCCCAGATCAACCTGGCCAGTTCACTTTAGGATTCTGATCACAAGAGTCTGCTACATGAGCAACTAAAGCCGGCTGCACACTACAGGAGTTTAGGATCTTTTGTGATTTTTTTTGAAAGAAAAGAAAAGAAGAGGCCACAGACATGAGGACATTTACAACGATTATTTGTCTCACATCATCGTCACAGGAAGAACAGAGACGACACAGACTGGGGAGTGGAGTGAGCGGCGAACAGCGCATGTGTCACGTGATCGAGCGCATGTGCGCTGTTATAAAAGTGAACAATGTAACACGAGTGGATTAAAGCAGGTTTATTAACGTCACAGAGGAGTGATATATATATAGAACATGGCCAACACGGAGTTAACAAACTCCGTGTTGGCCATGTTCTATATAATAAAGTTGGTACTTCTCACGCCATTTAAGGAGCAGATGCGTTGGAGATGACGTGTAATGATCGTAAAAAAGAACCCCACACTTGGATTACGTGAACAAAGTGTTACATTTGTTTACAGATGATGAGGTGATGTATTTTTTTCTCTATTTATGTGCACATGCAGCATGTGAACCTCACGATGATGCATACCGACAAATAGTCGCACTGACGCACAAACATAAGGAGAGAACGACAAAAATCTCTTACGAAAATCGTTACTCTGGCCAGCCTCCCCGAACTCGTAGAGAGGCACATCGGGCTTAAAATCAGGCCAAAACTCCTGTAGTCTGCAGCCAACTTAACAGAGCCGGATCGAACCTTTTCTACAAACCTGAAGCAGTCAATCCAAGCAGCAGATAAATGGGCTTATTTCATTACAATTGAAATAAACACAAAGCAACAGTCACTGTGAATAATCCTATTTAGAAAATTCATTCTGTCTTTGTTCTTGTAATAAGACAGTTGTAATAGTTGCTCATTTACCTGACAGTTTCTTGACTGTCGGGTAAATGTCTGACAAAGGCGAAAGTTCTGAGCAGCTAGCTTATTACAATTGTCTTATTACAAGACAAAAATAAAGTTAGACAATGAATAATGTTGTTTTCCCTAATTGTGAGGTGGGTTATTTTAGACCAAAAAATCTCTTACAATAGTCAGTGTATGTCTATGTAACATATGACTGTGTGTTCACTCTTCACACTGGCACTAGAACAGCTGATAAACTGCATCATCACACTGGACTTTAGGGTCAGAAACACTCAAATCGGAAACTTTTTTTTGGAACAAACAACTTTTAGGGTTTAGTTAGTGTTAGTTCGTCAGATGTTTGTGTGTCTAATTCCGCCAA
Source organism: Mugilogobius chulae (assembly GCA_038363315.1). Lineage (NCBI taxonomy): Eukaryota > Metazoa > Chordata > Actinopteri > Gobiiformes > Gobiidae > Mugilogobius > Mugilogobius chulae. Next base: position 15,810 of record JBBPFD010000450.1, read on the forward strand.
TACGTGTCCTATTACCACAAACAACTGTTGTGATTTTGGGCTATACAAAAATAAATTGATTTGTAGGGTTCTCCACAACTTGTGCGTCTGTGATAAGAAGAGCAGTGACGTCTCTCACACACGACACGTTTTCTTAATAAATCAAATCTGAATTGTAACAGAATTATACTTTTCTTCCCGGTGTCGATCTGAGTGATTCACAAAAAACAACCAGGCTGGTGGAAACAGGAAAATACTTGAGTTTATCGTCACGTTTTCACCAAGTTTTTGTAGAGATCATGGTGGTACAAGTGGCCATGTTTGAATATATGTTTTTTCATGACATTTATGTTGCATAAAAGTCACTTTCTGCCTCTACTGATCAAAAACATTGTGTATAGATTAAATATAACTCCTTATCTATGTTTATTGCAATGCTGCCAGCTTCAAGTAATATTACATCCACATCAGTCAAATGTTTGGGGGCAAAAATAGACTATGTAATCTTCTCTATGAATGGAAAACCCTTTCTTTCACCACTGGAAATACGATGGTTTGTCACAGGATCAAGGAACATTATTTTATGTTTCTATCAGCTCTTTTCCATCTAGTTCTAGTCAGGCTGCCCTAGGAGCAAATATACTGGGGAAGTATGGCAACTTGAGCACTATCCTCTCACTTCTGCCTTTCTTGTAAAGAATAATAAATTACATCTCTAGTCTGTTCTTTGCTATCACTCCTTGTCCCCTGTACCAGATCGTTGCTGTCCCTGTGACGTGGGTCGGACCACTGATGCCTGGACCTCCTCCCCACCTTCCTCTCCAGGATTGGCCTTTCCTGGTCCTGCTAGATGAGTCGTTTCCCTCTGCTTATGAACTCTGGTTCCACAAACATAAACTCTATAACTTTAGTCTTAGTTACATCTACAGCCTGTCCGTCCATGGGAGTGGATCCCTTATTCACTGTGGTTCTGCTCCAGGTTTCTCTTTTCCCTTAGGCTTTTTTGAGTTTTTCCTGCGAGAGGAGGGCTAAGGACAGAAGGAGAGGTCTAAGGACAGAAGGAGGGCTAAGACAGAAGGAGGCTAAGAAAAGAGTCTAAAAAAGAAAGAAAGAGTCTAAGGACAGAAGGAGGTTCAGGACAGAAGGAGGTCTAAGGACAGAAGGAGAGTCTAAGGAACAGAAGGAGGGTCTAAGGACAGAAGGAGGGTCTAAGGACAGAAGGAGAGTCTAAGGACAGAAGAGGGTCTAAGGACAGAAGGAGGGTCTAAGGACAGAAGGAGAGTCTAAGGACAGAAAGGAGGTCTAAGACAGAAGGAGGGTCTAAGGACAGAAGGAGGGTCTAAGGACAGAAGATGCTCTGGACAATCATTCATCTGCTCTACTAATAATCTCTTTGACATGCTTGATCAAATGTTTCATTGAATGTGTATTGTTTATTTTGATTTCCTTTGCTAAATAATAATCTGGAAGTCCTCAGAGACGACTGTTGTTGTGATTTTGGGCTATACAAAAATAAATTGATATCTAGTTTTCACCTGAGCCTGCGTTTGTCCAATCTTCAAGCTCAGAAAGTGTCTAAAGTAAGTGTTTGGAGGGTTTGTGCAAGGGTGAAAACAAGACCGTCTACAGCCATCAGCCGGGATGGAGACATGGCTTATTAGTTTAGTTTGTATGGTAACAAAAAATGATTCCCAATCCTTTAGCCAGGAAAACCAAGAATAATCACTGATCTAAACTAAAACACCAAAGGGTTTGCAACACTCAACAAGAACATCAACATGGCTTTGACCTTCTGTTACATAATATTCCTTTAAGGCCCAGTGGTGTTCACTCAAAGGTTTAAGGCGAGACACTACAGGCAAAACCCAATTCCTCTGTATCTAAGACCTTGTCCACACGAAGACAAAACGAAGAAGTTATAAAAAGATGGAGCTGCCTTAGATTTATCAGCATCCACATGAATCTGTAAACCAGTCTGAAGCCGGTGTAATGTCTGTAATTGACCAGAGTGTAGCGTTGGGATGCTGACACAGAAAAGGAAGTAGAAATGTACAATAAAGTTAAAAAAAAAAGAAAAGGGTTTAAGTAAAAACTTGGCAGAGAAACCAAACATTCTGAATGAACAACATGGATCTAACACCTCCAGAAGAGACACAGAAAGTAGATTTATGCTTCAGAATCTTTGGAATAGAGGTTATGCAGGTGACCTCACAGCATTCTAAATGTTCATGTTGAGTGGAAAGGATGCATTAGAGTCAATGGAGAGAAAGGACATTTTCTCTTGTAAGAGTTCAATAAACAGCTAAAACTGAAAAAAAAAATAAACTACAGTTTGATAACAAATTCAACCCACACAAGTCTACTGATCACTGGGTTTGTAACTGACATGTAAAAAGAGAAAATCAAGTCAACAGTTTAACTTATGCTTTAAACTTTAGCTTCTCACATTTATCAGACATTAAATTACACACAATTAAACTTATTACCTTTTTCTTCTTAAAAAATAAGTTTTGAGTCCAGTTGTTGCAGTCAAAATGTCCTAAATCATCAACTGTTTATAGCAGACAAGCCGTTGCCGCGACAACAAGAAATACATTAAAGAAATGCCACTCATTCTGAAGTTGCTAAGCATTTTTGGAATAAAATTAAGTCACCTGCATAACCTCTATTTTGACAACGTTTCAATATGGATTTAATGGAGATTTTAAAGGATTTATTTTTGGTTTTTCTTCATGTCTTCTGTGGTTTATGGTGAAATGAGATGCAGATTTTCACAGTGAACGTCATATGAAGGTCAGAGGTCAGTACATTCTACAAAGAGACCAGGGCCTCATTTATAAGCTTGCTTACGCCTTACGCAGTGCGTAAAACCTCCCTCTGCCGCCAAAGGTGGTATTTATAAAAGCTCACTAGGCGCAGGGTTTTGCTCAGCTCTGCGCAAACTGGAACCCATGCGTGCGCTGTACGCAAAGGCTGGAGACACGAGGAAAAGACGACACTCGTGGAGAGAAGCAAATGAAGAGAGTTTGAGGAAGTGTTTGATGGAGGAAATCATCATTTTATAGAATATTACATTTATATTTCTACTAAAGCAGATGTTGACCAAACACAGACAAGAGATGTTTATTCCTCTCATTTTTATTACAACACATGTAGCCTATGTAAGCCCGTGCGCTCTCGTGCACAAGCTCGTGGCTTTCGTTGTGTGTGTTTTGATTATGGCTCTAATACCAGAGAGAATGCCGCTGAACCTACAAACGTATTTATGAAACAACGCTCGGACCTGAGAGAAAAACTCCTCCCTCAGCACATTAGCAAGGTTTGTTTAATAAATAATTAAAGCCTCGGACAAGACGCAGGTCCTACTTTTTATGCAGCACGCGGCAGAATGTAGATAGAAATCATTCTGACACAAACGCGCGCCCCCACACGCCTGAGTCTGCCCGAACCGGGGCACCAAAGGCGAGTCCATTTTATTAATTGGT
>JBBPFD010000451.1:0-5000 GCA_038363315.1 Mugilogobius chulae
CATGTTTCAAAAACGGCCTTGTCTTTCGTCACTTTATCGACATTCTGGGTGATTTTAGATTTCCTATGTAATGTTACCTTCATTTATTGAAGAGTGTATGTAAAAAAAAGAGTTTGTTGGTTTTTAAAATTGCTTCCAACCCTCGTGCAGAATCTGTCAAAATGTGGATTCCAGGATGTGATGGTTACAACATTAAGTTGATGTGAGATGAACTCAGTGACCGCTCTATCGTTCATCCAACGCCAACACACCACACACACCAAACCACATACACACACCAACACCACACACCACACCAACCACACAACACCACACACACCACACACCACCCACACACCACACACACCACTCACCAACCCCCACACCACACCCACACACACCACACACACCACACACCCAACACACACTCCTTCAGCTGTATTTAACTTATCAGTAGGCGATTTGAGGGGGGATGCGAGGGATGCCATCCCCTCTGCTGACGACGAAAGGATTTTTTTTTTTTTTTTTTTTTTTTTACATACAGTGTCCCGCTCCGTTCTGTTGTTTCAACGTGAGTTTGTGCATTGCTTCACTGAACACCCTTTCACATTAAAACCTCCGATGGCAGGTAGTAAACACGAGGACTTTTATGTTGAAAACTCCACACGAGAAGCTGTTACTGAACTTGACGCAACAGACACGCTCAACTGTCAACTTTTGTTGCAAGCCAGGACTTTACAGCGCTCACGGACCACAATAAAACACGCAGAAACAGAAGACGACACATAAGGATTTCATTGGAGGAACAGACCGCTCGTGCATCAGACAACAGGTGAGTTTGAGCTGCTCTGGGGGCTCGTTCTCATGCGCGCGGCTGTGTCTTCTTTCCCCATACTAGATGACCAGTGACACCACACGCGTTTTTCGCATCTATCCACAGTCCCGTGTCTTCTCCCGTGTCACCCAATGAGCAATGCGCCCTTTTCTCTCCCTCTCTCTCAGTCCACACACAGAGGATCTCTTCCGCTGTAGTTATTGCAGTGGAACGAGGAAGAAGGTCTGCTGTACAGACAGCGGGACAGAGACGAGTCTGAGCTCCGCGTGAGTGTTTAAACCGTCCAAAAGACCAAAGAATCACGGAGATACGACACGTTAAAGACTTCAAACCGATAACACCTTATTAAATATGCCGCGGCCGCGGAGATTCAGCGCTCGATCAGCGGCGAACATTTACACACGTGTCTGTGATGTTTACTTTGAAAACGTTAAAAATAGGATTTTTTCACTTCCCACAGTGTATTTAGTGAGCACTGAGTTGGTTTTAACCAGGACTGTCCAAGAACTAGACCAGGTTTCCTTCAGGACTGAAAATGTTAGTTACCTATGTAACTATAGTTCTATGAGTAGCTAGAACTAAAACCATTAGCTTGGTTTTATACATTTCTGTTCAGCCTAAACAAAATGAAATAACATTCTGATCTTAAAAAATATTAAAACTGATGAACACTGGTAATATTTTAATGTAAAACTGAGTTTATTCATTGAACTACAAATTAGACATTTTTAAATATAATTTGGTGTTAAAATTATGCATTTAAACCTAAATACCACAGACAGACAGTTTTGTACTTTTGCAGATTTATCTATTAGTGTTCATTAATTGTGTATATTAAGAAGTGCAAAAACATGCTCCACAGCCAAGTCAATCAAATAAATGAAATATAGGCTAAATATATTTTTTTTTCTGGTTTAGATTATTTATAACTTTATAACTAAATTTGATTCAAGCTAAAACAACTACAATTAAAATGATTATTTTGAATTCTAGTAGTTTTAAACACTTTGCAGTGTAAAGAGTAATGCTTATACTCAAAAACATGCTGGGGGCCCAATTAAAACAGGTGGAGGGTCACACCTGGCCTTTGGGTTTTGGCACAGTTTATCCAGGTCTGTCTTAAGCTGTGAAAGAATAATGTCAGTTTGATTTTCAACCGAACTAAGTTAAAGAGGCCCAATCAAAAAAAAAATTTAATGAGTGTATACTCTTTTCTCTGTGCTCCCACCTCTGTCACCTAGTGGTCAAACAATCAAAAACATCTTCATATGTATTATTTAAAAATATAAAAAATATCTAAAGTAGGCTTTATAGAGTTTGTTCCGTCTTACATTACAGGAGCAGCTTCATTTTACATACAGTGGATAAATAAACTATGCAAAGTGTGAGTGAAGTGGATTTTGTATAATAATAATAATAAGCTAAACCTAAGTGTTACACACACATTTTACCAGGCTTTCCTGTGGAATGTGCAGTGGATTATAATCAACCATCACATTTACATTTTTGTGTGTATTTTTAATACAATTTAACAATAAATCCCAAACATGCTAGGACAGCCCAAAAGTGCACCAAATTAAAGGAAATGTGGTCTGCTGTGTTCAAAATTTTCTGGGGGAGGGCCCCAGACCCCCCGCCCTCTCGGAGTCACCACCCCAAATACCATCCCCCCTGTGAAAAATTAACAAATCGCCTACTGACTATATTATAATACCATCCTCAGACTGAACAAAAATTACAAATAAAAAAAGGAAAAATAATAATTCTTTTCACTTATGAAAGTACCAAGAACTAAGTTCCAACATTGCTCCAGCCCCTGTTTAGTCAGAGGAACTGCCCTGGTCCTGTGTTTGTGTTCACACTCCAACATATTTTTGTAGATATCCCATGAAAAATTGAGTTTCATGGTGACACTTCGTCCTTTTTAGTTTTTTTGTTTTTTTTTGCTGTGTGAACACAACATGGGGACAGGGTAGTTCTTCAAATTATAAATACATTTGTTTGTTTTTTTTAAAAAAACAATTTTACAATAGCTCATTCATGTTTATTTGTGTTTTTTTAGGGTAAAAATAGTCAAAAGTTTGAACTTTAGAAGATCTTGTGTATCACCACAAAGAGTTTTCATACTGCCAGTGGTAAACACAAACACTGTTCTAGTGTCTTTTTATTTCTCAAGCAGAAATGTCTGTTACATTAGAGAAGTTTTGCTCAAATTTTAAGAGAATTGTCTAGTGCAGGTCGGCCACATCACGACTCTCTAAAGCAGTGGTCCCCAAACTATGCGGCGTTACGCATCTGTGTGTGGCGTTACGCATCTGTGCGTGGCGTTACGCATCTGTGCGTGGCGTTACGCATCTGTGCGTGGTGGAACGTGGGTTACGCATCTGTGCGTGGCGTTACGCATCTGTGCGTGGCGTTACGCATCTGTGGTGGCTCGTTGGCGTTCGCATCTGTGCGTGGCGTTACGCATCTGTGCGTGGCGTTACGCATCTGTGCTGGTGGAACGTGGTACGCATCTGTGCGTGACGTTACACGGCATCTCCGCCATGGAGCTATCGCATCAAAGAGCACTTAATTGAATAGGACTTTGCGCAGTTACGGCACATCCTACGCCTATCCAGAATAAGACACAAAAAAGAACGTGTGCTGAAGGACAGCATGTCACACACACTCTCTGTCTCACTCTGTCACCTGTCCCATGTGCCATCCACCCGCTGAGCCTCGAGTGAGTGTGTAAAAGAGTCCACACAACACCCACAGCGGTATTTTCGTCTAATATGTCTCTATTTCATGCCACAGTCATGCCTAAACCAGATGTTTTTTGGTAAAAACGTAGCTCAGATAAAACTTATTAACTCATGTGTTGTGTGTTGTGGTGTGTGGGGGGGCGGGTAGAAAGACGCCTTCAAACACCACACGTGCGCTCCCAACAACACGAACTACGCTCCACAACAGCAACACCACGTAACCTATACAGTATGTGCCAAATGTGCATTCTACAATGTCACGGCAATTCACTTTCTTACTTCTCCCAAACAAACCACGTGACCTTAGACAGCTAGCGGGACAATTCACGTCTCTCTTCTCCCAAACAGACTTGGCGCGTCTGTGCTGCTGCTGCAGCCAAATAAGTCCTCACTATTGTTTATTGAATAGATATGATGTTGAAGCTCCGTGGAATCAGATGAGCGATGACCAGGCGAGGGAGACTCAGTGTGGGGTTCTGTCTCAGTGATCTGCCCGGACAATTCAAGACGCCCCCCCCCCCCCCTTCCTAAGTGGGTGCTAGAAGGAATTTGTGAAAAGTGGAGGGCAGGTGGTCGAGAGCGCAGAGTTGAACTGAGATGAGGCGCATGGTCAAACTGAGACACGAGCGTGAGCTGGGATGAAGGCTTCTGGTGATGTAGGGGTGTGGTTGGATTGCGATGGGGCGTGGGTCCCACTCACAAACTAAATTAACCAAGTCATAACAGCGTATGTAACCCAGTCTCTTCATTTCTCCTTTCTCCAGTGAAGAGAGGGTAAGGTTTAATGTCAAAGCAGTTGTGTCGCTCCTTTGTTCCAGTGCTGCATGTGCGAGAAAGTGAAAGTGAAACATAACTCCCCCATGTGTCAGTCCACGTGAGGAACAGCTGATTCATTTGACAAATGTGACATTGTTAAAAGGCTGAAAAAAGAGTCTTGGTCTTATAATTAACATTTGAAAAAAAGCAAGAACCTTAAGCAAGAACTGTTAGAGTACTGGTATTGAACAGGACCCAGCCATAGCCAGGATATAGCTTACCCCTGTCAAATAAACAGAATAATGGAGAAAAGATTAGGTAAGAGGAAAAATGGATTCAGAAATGCAGGCTAGGCTATTTAACCTGCAGTCAACAAACTTTTTTCTGTTCAAATCAAAGAAAAGGATGTTTCTCTCGGTTGTCAAGAGGCAGTGGCTGTAATGTTTATGTTTAGACACCTTGCGATGTCACACTTTTTTGTTACAAACTGACCCGGCCCCTCAGCGCAGAAGGGAATGTTATGTGGCCCTAACCCTGACCCTGACCCTGACCCCTGCTTTAGAGACTCCAGTGTGACTCTTTGGGCTGTATTCAAGCACAAAATATGCCAAGTTTGTAGTGTTTTGAAAATGGACAAGTCATAAATTCTAACAATAACAAAAATCATTCAGACTACAATGTAA
>JBBPFD010000451.1:10000-19268 GCA_038363315.1 Mugilogobius chulae
AGCGCAGCAGATCTGCAGGATGTGGAATCAGCCCGTCAGAGTGCACTTCAGAATGCATGTGAGAAGTGCATACTTCTGTTTTGGGTAATGGGAGAGTATATGATAAATGTTTAGATAGTGTAAGTGAGGCAAGTGTGACATTTCCATCTGGTTTTGCCTGGTTTGATTCTCAGTGAATTATCAACATACATGACAAGAGCAGCTAGAAGGGGATATGCAGGTGACAGATGGAAGGTGTCCAAACTGTTTTCAGCAGATCAACCTTTTTAAAGATGCACTGCACAACTTTGAGGCCAAAAACAACTTTTAATGAAAGCATATTTTTGTCATTTCGATGTCTTTGTTACACTAAATAATTAATACAAATTTGAGACTTTACTTTGAGTAGGCTTGCATGGCCACAAAATAGTTGGAAAATCCAGACGATATATAAAAAATACATCGTCTGGTCCCTCGAATTTCTGTAGCCGTGATTAACAGATGAATTAGCCAATCAGAGACACTCATTGTCTGCTGGGTGAAAGTTAACATGGCTGCTTCCAACGAATAAAAATACATGGAAAAATATCAGGTGGAACAAAAAAACATCGCGGATTTCTGCAGAATCAATGAGCGAAGAAAAAAACCATTTGAATGTGAGGTGAGTGAAGTTAGATTTTAGTGTAAAGGACAGATGACCAATCAGCTCCTTTGTTTCATCTGCGTCACACAAATAAAGTATATTAATAATAAATATTATAGATGACGTTTCACCTCCAGAAAATCACACTGGATCTTTAAACACACACAGGACAAAATGCCACCGGCTGGTCCAAATGCATGCGCTCACAGACATAGGCGCCGATTTATATTTTTTTGCGTGGGTGCCCAAATAATACGCACGCACCGCGCCACATGCACGCGCACAATGTGCGCCGTCATTTGCACATGTTTCTTCTTTTGCGCGTTCATTTTGTTTCTTTTCTACCTGCAACTAACAGACTTCTGGCTCGCGCTGGAGCGTTCTTTTCTCAGTTAACAGAATCCATTCACATAAAGCCCTGCAGAGCCCCGGGTCAGTCCTGCCTGTCAGTGCAGCTCTCACGGCACTGGGCGCTACAAACAGGAGTGCAGTTCGTCACTTCTTTACGTCTCAGTTCTGAATCACATCGCTCCTTTTCCCCTCTTTCCTGACTTGATTTCCGCCGCTGCTCAGTTGTGAATTAAACCCTGATCACACGGGGCAGAGGGCACAGCAGCAGCACGGCGGCTGACACGGGTATCCCTACATGCAGCTCTGCTCCGCCCCAGTCCGCCTTCGAAAGTGACCACGAGTCTAATGACAGCGCTCTGAGAGAGCAGAGATGCTGTATGAGCACTTATATTCACGCATATAGATGAAAGAAAGAGAGAGAAGAGTGTGAAAGACGCTGTATGACCGAATAAATGCGTTCACTCAGACATTTAGAGAAGCCTGTTAATGAAAGTAGAAAATATTCGCCTGGGTGCTCAAACATTCCCGTGGGTGCTTGAGCCCCGCGGCACCCATGGAATCGGCGCCTATGCTCACAGAGATTTGAGTGAGCTACATGTTTTTTCATATAAGGGATACTTACTGTAAATAATATTGGTGGAACTTTCCTAAAGCTAGAGGAAAAGCTGTATAATGACTTGTGAGGCTGATAGAACACGTGTCTAATCAAGTCTGCAGACGCCTGATGACTGAACACGTTTATAATCAGCGTAGAACTGCTTTAGGTGTAGAAGTGGACGTCTGAGGCTGAGTCAGAGGTCTGTGTGTCCTAAATAAAACATGAGCTCGGTGAAGCGTTGGAGGGGAAATATGTGTTCTGCTCAGAGGCGTCGGACTGGCCAGTGCTGGGACCACAGGAGTTTTCGTAAGGTATGATAACGGTGCCCAAATAGTGGACGAAGGTGTTTTAGTGCAAGCAACAAAAGCAGCTATATTAGAAGTATAGCTCCTTTGTGTGACCTACTTCAGTGTGATGTGGGAAGCAAACATGTTTATATTATGAATATCACAAATCCTCACTCTACCACCCTAACTCAATTCAGACCAAAAGAAATGTTAAACTCAAATACAACGTCCTCATGGGGCTTCAACCAAAAACCTGGAATAAGTTGATGCTTTTCACAGAGTCAAATAGAAACATCATCAATAGACTCATAAAAACAAGAAGAAAGAAGATGAAACTGCTCATCGTGTTTTTGGAACATTCTGTGTAGACTGGGCTCAATATTCTACAACACAGGAGCCTTTATGCTGGACTTATTTTATACAAATGTATAATAAAAAGTAAAAGGCACGGCTCTTTTAAAGTGAAACACAATGTAAAACTATAAAGGCTGCCTCGGTTTAGGACAAGTGTGTAGCGCTGAGAGTTTTGAGAACCTCTGGTCCAGAGTAAGAAACGGGAAAGACGTCATCACTGAAAGACTTTCATGATTTGTTTGATGTTTTCCATTTGCATTGCGTCAGAAGCCCATTTCTACACTATTGATATGTTGGCCTTTTAATTAGACCTGGCCAATATCATGATAAAAATCAAATTGTGAGCTCATCTTCTGTGACAATTCTGCTTTTTTGAATGAAATCGTCATATTGGGTGATTTCCATATTTCTATTGATGCGTCTGTCTGTTCAAATAAGACTATTTTTTCCAACCGTTGTCTCAGAGTTCCAGAATCCAAAGAATTGTTATAGCAACTTTGTGCTTTTTCTTTTTTTTTTAAAGTTTCTTTTGAACTGCCCGCTTTAAGTCAGAGATCGACCGATATGGGTTTTTGGGTGGCCGATGCCGATGCCGATTTTTACACGATTTGACCAGCCGATGCCGATTTCAGGGCCGATATGCAATTCTGCATGTTTGTTTTCACCCTTTTGATGACCGTGTGTCGTTTCCGAATGCTGCCAACAGCACGACGAAAGGAAAGCACGTGCATGTGTTCTTTGTAAACAAACACCCGGTGATGGCTCTACAGAGGACTTGCAAGCAAAAGTTCGAAAAATTATTGTCGCTAAGCGTTAATGGCAGAAATATAAAGTATATTGAGAGAGAAAAGAATCTTACCATGTTTTTCTCTCCGTTCAACTTTGGTGCTGAGGCGCTTAGTGCTCCTCCCCGCTCTAGTGTGTGTAGGGTCCTTCTGGCTATGGCTGCCCAGGCGGTGCCTGTCAAAAAAATGACTTTTTCTTTACGATAATTAAATGTTTTCTAGTTTCTTTCATTCAAAAATGTGAAAACTGAATAACTATAAATTAAATAAAAATAAAAAATTAAAAAAAATCGGCCTTAAGACCAAAATTGAGGCCGATAACCGATATATAAATATGCGAATATCGGCGGCCGATATATTCGGTCTATCTCTACTTTTAAAGTCATTAAAGAAATCAATATAATGATAAGACAGTGTATTTTTAAGCATTTTTTCGTCTAAAAGTTGTTATTAAATGATAAGAAAAACACATGACATGGCCAAACCCCTACACTTGTTTCTGCAAACACAACAATGTTCTATATTAATCGAGTCTTTTATTAACTTTCGATCAAAGGCTGAGTTGCTTGTCTTCTCTCTGAAAATCTGGCAACACTGTCAGCTTTTGAAAACTGAATTTGCTATCTGAAAGTGATTGTGCTCTGACTCAAAGCAAGAAGAAAATAGAAAGATCTACAAGAATCGTGAATTCAGATAAAAAATCATAATCTGGCTCCAGAAAATCGTGATATTCATTTTGTGCTGTAGCCCTACTTTTAATACAGCGAGGACTCTTTAGACTGGTTACTAGGGATGGAAAATCCGATTGAAAACTTTGAAAATTGAGTGAAGTCTGCAGGATCAAATCGATCAGTTTTTTCTCATGCAGCCTCTGACTGAAGCTGGCCACACACTACACAACTGAGAACAACTGAGACCACACACTAACAACGGAGACCAACACACTACACAACTGAGCCACACATCTACACAATGAGACCACACTACAACCATGAGACCACACACTACACATGAGACAACACACTACACAACTGAGCTGGCAACTGAAACAGATTACTCCATCAGCAGAACAATAATGCACAAAACCAATGCAACACAGTTTATAAAAGAGCTGAGTTTAGTGGCTTCATTTTATTTTTTATTAGATTTTTGATTAACTTTTTTTTATTATTATTTTTTTTGGTCTTTGATTAATAATTTCTACAACAAGACAGAAAAAAAGTTTTTGTTTTAGCGTAATTATTATTATTTATTTTTTGCCATAAGCAAACACTTTTCATTGGTTAAACAGGTCATGTGCCCCTCCAAGTCCGGACAGGATGCTGAATAACCATAACACCTGTACAAACACGCTAGTTAGCTAGCTCACTCAAAATCACACTAGAAATGGCGAAGGAGGTGACGAAGTTGGACATTTTTCCCCTTTGGATTTTACGTGGGTGCGTTACTTTATGAGATTTTATCAGAAGAAACTTGTGTTGTTTGGAGTGAGGAGGACGTCGCAGAGCCTCGTGGAGAGAGGAGAGAGAGGAGAGAGAAAGGAGGAGAGTGCGCTGATATACAGTCTATGGTGCGCTGCTGTTGTTTCGGTCATCAGAGGTGTAAGCGTGTGTGCATTTTGAACACGGTCCAGTTGACACGCAGGGAGCTTTCACTCTGTGCCTCGCCGTTACCGCTGTTTTTGCGCTTGTTTCTTCAGAAAAGACGTAAACAGAAAGTTTAACCTCACACGTGTTTCCAGTGCCTCCTCGGCTGTTTTCATTAGCGCTGGCTCCGTGTTTGCCCTGCGGAGCGTCATAAACGGTGAACAGCACCGGAGCAAGACAAAAATCAGGCTTATAATTCCAACATGTTTAAAAACCTGCGACTGCAGTCTAGTCTAGTCTAGACCTGCCACAAACTGCAAGATTGGAATGCCAGTCCAGTCACAGACACACACACACTACACGAGTGACACAACTGAGACTGGCTTCAAACTAGCTTCGAATAATCTCGACTAGGTGTGACTAAGTGCGACTGAAATTAACATGGGAAAATGAGCCAACAGTCGTGTAGTGTGTGGGCAGCTTTAAACACACACACTCTGTAGTTGTATACTCTAATACAAATAATATAATAATTTTTGAAGAAACAAAGTGTGAACTTGTGCCAGACCTGACTGAATGTGCTGTATTATGCTGCATTAACGACTGAGGGTTAGGGACTCTACATATGGACCACAAGTTACATTAACCGTCAGTTTTCCGTCATTTACCGATTGTAGATTGCTTTGACGGAAAATTTTCAAGGCCCTCCGTCATTTTGACGGATTTAAAATGGAGCTGCCTTTTATAAAGTCTACTAATCTAGTAACCTGCATCAAGACCGGACTCACGCTCTCCTGCTCCCTCAAACTGAGGAAGCAGTGAGGGACAAATGCTGCTTTCAATCCCAATTCATCAGCGCTGCTATTCTGTAAAGGAGGCCGCTAGACTGACGCTTGCAGAGCACACGGGGCTGTAGCCTGCGTAAATACGTAACCTATGAATCTGTAAACAGGAGGCTGCAGTTTCACGGACCACATGTTAGCTACGGAGCGCAGATAGCTACATTCGACAAAAACAGTGGGATGGACAGAGTTTTGTCGGTCTGATTTCAAGAGATTTGTGTCTATGACCAGGATCGCTCGACAGACAGACCCTGATGTTTATTCAGATTCATAAACTTAGCGGAAAGTCACACCTGCATTTTCCTGGTTTGTCAGATGCGCTCGCATCGGCTTGCATCAGGGAAACTTTCCCAGAGAAAATGAAGGACTGGCTTTTACACAGAAGAAATGAAATAACACGTAGAGTTTGATCAAAATACAGTGTGGATTAACAGAAAGTGGAGAGAAGTGGAACTTTGTGCTTTAGGTAAGATGCAGAGCCTGTGAATGTCAAAGAGACACAATGATTTTTGCAGACGCTTTAATGATATCTTAAACTATTTATGCAGAGTTCAGTCATTTTTTAGTAATGCATCTTATGTCTCATGACTCGTGTGCTTCTGTTCAGTCTCTTGACAGAAATCAGCTACAAAAACATAGGCAACAATAAACCTACTGAACAAAAGTATGACGGATAAAAATCTCTCATGACGGATGTTTTGGAACCTTGTCCGTCACGGTGACAGATTTGAATTAAGTCTAGTGTAACCACTGATATGGACACTAAATATGACTGTTACTGTTCAAATGTTGATAAAAATACAAGTTCTGACTCACAAACAACAGAATAAAGAATCTAACACAATTGAAAATAGTGGCAGCAAAATCGAAAACTGAATCGAATCGTGACTTAAGTGAATCATCTTAAGTGAAAGGCTTCTCTTTTCCAAGCCCAAAGCAGATTCTTCTTCTCACCTGCCAAAATATGACCAATAAGACCAGTGTGGATGAGTCAAACAAAGCTGGTGAGACCCTGGAGCAGCCCTGGTCTGGCCTGGGTCTGGCCAGGTCTGGTCTAGTCTCCTGCTGCTCTTGTTGGATCAGATGAAGGATGATGAAGCTGCAGCTGTGGAGCCAAAATGGCGTCCGTTGTTTAAGCAGAATTAAGGTCATGGCAGAGGCGTGTGGAGGAGACGCTCTGACACACACACACACACACACACCACCGCAACCACAGCAGCGGCTTAGGCAAAGTCTACACACTCTGACTGTGTGTGTGAGAGAGAGAGAGAAAGGAGAGGTGGAAGCGAGAGTTGGAGAGAGTGAGAGAGAGGGAGAAAAAAGAGAGATAGATAGGGGAGGGAAAAGGGATGAGAGAGGAAAGCAGAGGAGAGGGAAGAGAGAGAGAGGGGAGAACAAGGAGAGAGGCAAGAGAGAAGAAAAGAGAATGAGAAAGAGAGGAGAAAGAGTTAGAAAAAGGGAAATGAAAAGAGAGGGAGGATGTAAGAGAGAGTGAAAGAGGAGAGAAAGGGCGGTGGAGAGAGAAAGAAAAAAGAGGTAAGAGGAAAGGAAAGAGAGGATGGAGAGAGAGAGAGAAACAGAGGTTTAATCAGTGTCAAATATTTACAATTCAACCCTGCCGTGCCTCTTTACAGTGCCAAGCCCCGCCTTTTCTCATTGACAAGCCCCGCCTCTTCTCATTGACAAGCCCCGCCTCTTCTCATTGATAAGCCCCGCCTCTTCTCATTGACAAGCCCCGCCTCTTCTCATTGATAAGCCCCGCCTCTTCTCATTGATAAGTGTGAGAATTTTTATCTGGTTTTATTTTGTTTTCATTTATTTTCATTTTAGCTCCTACATACAGTATATGTCACGTGTCAGTCTGAACACACTCAGCACACAGGCCAGTCCAAATGCCTCCTAGTTGTCCTATTGTTTAAAGTTTCAGTTGTATAAGTGAGTGTAATTCCACACAGCTAAGTTCTCAGAAAATGTTTAAACTTAAAGACTGTCCTACATACATACAGTATCATCTTTCACTCAAAAGACTGATGTCAATCAGGTGCAAATGTCAACGGAGACTGAAACTACTATAAATACCCCAGTGTGTGTGACAGAGAGAAGAGAGTGGGAGAGTGTGTCTGGGCCGGCTCCTGACAACTACGGCTGAGACTCTGTTCTGTCTTCTGTGATTTTGCTAATAAAACTGGAACCTTGGATTTTTGTGTTTGACTTATTTTGCCTATACCAAAAGAATGCAATCCACATAAGCCCCACCTCTTTATCGTGATAACTTTAGAATTCTTATAAGTCGTTCTGAAATCCGTCCGTGCACAGTTGTTCTTTTTAAGCAGTTCAAGAGCCGTCTGAACAAATCCACTCAATGAGCCAATATATGTTTAATCAAATATGAGCCAAGTGCTTTAAACAAGAACCATCCATAATACATGCAGCAGTAATTGCCTGTCATTATTGTATAGTGCCTGAGTATTCGCCTGAGTGTTGTGAGCACATGAATCTTTCATACCGAGTGGACCTGTGTGAGACCTGCTCTCCTCCTCCTCCTCCTGCTCCTCCTCCTCTTCCTCCTCCTCCTCCTCCTCTCCTCCTGTCCTGTCCCTCCTGTGTGTCCTGTCCCTCCTGTGTGTCCTGTCCCTCCTGTGTCCCTCCTGTATCTCCTGTGTGTCCTGTCCCTCCTGTATCCCTCCTGTATCTCCTGTGTGTCCTGTCCTCCTGTGTCCTCCTGTATCTCCTGCGTGTCCTGTCCCTCCTGTATCCCTCCTATGTGTCCTCTGCCTGTGGGACACACAAAGGCTCTGCTGAGGCCTTACAGAGCCTGTAGAGCGTCCTGTGTGTAACCTGTCCAGCGCAGAGGGAGCAGGGCTCTCAGGACAGATTAGCAGGATTATTTAGCATGACTCCACAGATCAGCCTGTGATCCACAAACACATTACACACCAACTGTGCAGCACAGTTCACTTCAGCAGCAGTGAATCAAGTCATAGAACACTGATCAGTCCACTGCATTTGACCCATTCTAAGATCTCCTGTACACAGGCTGCAAGACGAGTTCGGTCTGAGATGTGTTCGAGTTTCTTGCGTCGTGCCTTGTTCACCAGCAGCAGTCCAGTGTGGTCTGTTTTTGCTCAAAGCCATGCAGATTCACGTGGATTACCACGAGAATGCTCGAATTATGAATTGAAAGCTGCATCCGACCACTGAGGTCTCTGACAAAAATAGACTCTTTACGGATTCTTTCTGCACACTTACGCGACTCTCGGACCTGCACTCACTCTGCACCACGGTTGTGTACAAGGAAGCTTTGGTGTTAAGCACTTTCTAAGTCTTGCCAGAGTCGTGTGAGTCCCGCCTCGCACCGAAGTTGCACCCAGTGTACGGCAGGAGTAAGGCCAACTGTCAGGAGCAGTGGGACACATCTCTGGTTGGTCTGGTCTGGTCTGGGTCTGGACTGTGGCTGGAGAATTTGACAGTTATATGTTCTGGTTGGCAAGAAAATCACAGTGTGATTAAAACTTCCACGAGATTCCATGAGGTGAGTGCTAAATACATCACACCTAACAGTCCTCACAAGACTTCTGCACCAAAAAAGCAACTTCCTAGAAAAGCCAAAGAAAGCTGCAGATCAATGAAACACATTTTCAGCTCATTACATCTAATTTCTACACAAAATCCCATTCTCTGCATTTGACCCACGCTCCAGGACTTCTGGTACTGTCGAGCAGTGAGCCACTGTCACATATGGGATCCGTCTCCAGATCTTGTGTGAGGCTTGGTCAAGATCCTTGGAGAGGTGTACGTTTTGGCTGGTGTGGGAATGGAGCGCCCAGACGAAACTCAGACACA
>JBBPFD010000452.1:0-19134 GCA_038363315.1 Mugilogobius chulae
CCTCTCCCTCTCTCTCCCTTCTCTCTCTCTTCTTTCTCTCTTCTCTCTTTTCTTCTCTCTCCTCTCCTTCCTCTCTTCTCTCTTCTCTCTTCTCTCTCTTCTCTCTTCTCCTTCTTCTCCCCCTCTTCTCTCTCTCTCTCTCTTCTTCTCTCTCTCTCTCTCTCTCTCTTCTCTCTCTCTCTCTCTCTCTTCTCTCTCTCTTCTCTCTTCTCCTCTTCTCTCTCTCCTCTTCTCTCTCTCTCTCTCTTGTCTGTTATCTGTGATGTCTCTCTCTCTCTCTTCTCTCTCTCCTCTTCTCTCTCTCTCTCCTCTCCTCCTCTTCTCTCTCTTCTCTCTCTCTCTCTCTCTTCCTCTCTCTTCTCTCTCTCTTTCTCTCTCCTCTCTCTCTCTCTCTGTTATCTGTGATGTGTCTCTCTCTCTTTCTCTTCTCTCCCACACTCTCTCTTCTCTCTTCTCTTCTGTTATCTGTGTCTCTTCTGCTTCTCGTGTCAAAGTTAAAGGGAGTTCTGTAAAGAGATGAATCTGTTTTGACTCAGAGGAATGCACAGGGAGGCTCGTTCTGCTCAAAAACACGGCTCACGTTCGGCTCTCGGCTGCTTCAGAAGAAAAATATCAGTTTGACTTTTTAGAAATGTAACACAGGCCAACAAAAGACCAAACACTTTCCCAAAACAACTACACACAAAAAATAAGGTGATAGTTGTCTAGTTTGTGCTTCTGATGACTTGTGCGTATTTGAATAACATTTTGTAGCTTCTTTGAACTTAACGTGTCAAAGTAGAACTGCCTTTCATCTGGACACCATCACAGTCTAAAAAACAGATTATTAAAGAGGATGGACATGATTTAGACTCTTCTAATGCATCGTTAGGCTCATACTTCCTCTTCACTGTGAGTTTAGAAGAGCTGAAGCCAGACTCGTTCATTCTAACAGCACACGTCCTCATTCTTGGTTCATTCAGCTCTTTTTAATTGGCTGCAGTCTATGTTTTCAGAACCTTTAATAGTTTGTATTTATGGTCTTTTATGGCCTGTCATTTATTCATCTTTTATAATGTCATTTCTTCATCAGAAAGACACCTCTAGACTCGTGTTTTGTTTTTGTTTAAAGAGAAATCCATCTCGTTTATTCTGTAATCTCACCTGGTTCCTCCTTGTGATGTCATTAAGTGGTCACACAGAAAGTGAATTGTTTCAGACTTGGATTTGCTGCTTTTTGAAGCTGCTGCTTTTGTCTTAGCCTCATTTAAACTGCCGCGGGCCTGATGTCGTCTAAACCAGTGATTCTCCCTGATCATGATCTCAAACACGCAGTACCCCCAGTGTCGTGTTAGTTTATATTTACTCATTTTATCGTTTTCATCATTTTAAAAAGTGCCTCTTAACTTGTAAAATGTGCCTAAAATAATTGTTTTTACATCACTTGTAATTCTACCATTCTTTTAATCCTGCCATCATCTAGAGCTGGGCGATATATCCAATTTGAGGTATATTGAGAATGTTGTTTTGAAGATATGTAAAAATTGAATATCGAGAATATCGTGCAATACAATAAAATAAAAAGTCTCAAAAAGAACATTTGAAAAATACTAAAAATAGCACTGAAAAGCCAAGATTTCCTTTCATTTTTTCGCTTCAACATCATTTAGTCAATTAAAAACTCCGTGGTGTATTTGAGAATACTTTATAGAATGATTACACTTTTTTTTTTACATTTAAAAACCTTGTTCACTGAGCAAATGATCATTTAGCCTGAATATTTGATCAAAACACTGAGAAATTACAAGTTTTGAAAAAGGGGCGTGTGTTTTTACTCGTCCAATCAAAGTTCAATACATTCATAATTGATCATTAAACTTCAACTCATTTATGTAAAGACGTGTTTGGGATTTTTTTTGCTGGATTGACATATTATCGCCCAATATCGTAATCGAAATATGACCAAAAGTTATCGAGATATCCATTTTTGTCAATATCGCACAGCTCTACCATCATCCCAAATACCCCCTGGGGTGCACGTACCCCTGGTTGGGAAACACTGGTCTAACTCTGATCTGAAGTTGCTCATGAACACACAGTATAACTCACACAAGTCCAAACGTCTGGACCTGATGTGAAAGTGACTTTAGTTCAACAGAAGTGACTGAAACATTGTGTGAATCTAATGGTCTTCTGGTGTTTTATGAAGTGAGTGAAATTGCAGTTAACTTTAAAACTACCACTTTGTGACATCACATGGTGGATCATTTGGAGATGTCTTTGGTGAAATGATAAAAGCATTTAACATCAGGGTTAAAACTCACACCAGTCAGTTTGACATTAGACTAATCGTGTCACTCAGAAGTCAAAGCTCCTCCTCAGACTGAAGAGATCGACTCAAACTGCAGCAGCTGAAGGACTCAGTCTAAAGAAACTCTCTGTGTGTGTGAGAAGTGGGTCAGTGGGCTGAGCTCTGGAATGCACCGCTGCACCAGGATCACTTTAGCTTTAGCATTAGCTCTAACATTAGCACTACCAGCCCAGAGTCTGGACATTATAAAGTCTCTGGAGCAGCAAAAGTGTGGCTCACAGAACATTAGATCATTACAACCTGACCTTTTACTGTTACAACTGTGTTTGTGTTTGTGTTTGTATTGTAAACAGTGTGTGGGTGAATGTAGGTTGTGTAACTCTCACATACACGTGTTAAACTTGTACAACCTTCTGTAATGAGACTTCTTAGTTCAAACACAATAAGTCTCCTTTAACATCTCACAGTCCAGACAGATTGAATCACTCTCATCTTTACTGAAGACACTGGTCCGAGCTAAGACACTGGTCCGAGTAAAGAATGGTCGAGCTAAAGACACTGGTCCGAGCTAAAACACGTCCGAGCTAAAGACACTGGTCCGAGCTAAAACACTGGTCCGAGCTAAAGACAATGGTCCGAGCTAAAGACACTGGTCAGAGCTAAAGACACTGGTCAGAGCTAAAACACTGGTCAGAGCTAAAGAACTGGTCAGAGCTAAAGACACTGGTCAGAGCTAAAGAACTGGTCCGAGCTAAAGACATGGTCAGAGAAAGACACTGGTTCAGAGCTAAAAGACACTGGTCAGAGCTAAAGACACTGGTCGAGTAAAGACACTGGTCAGAGCTAAAGACACCGGTCCGAGCTAAAGACACTGGTCAGCTAAAGACACTGTCCGAGCTAAAGACACTGGTCAGAGTAAACACTGTCAGCTAAAGACTGGTCACAGGTTAAAGACCACTGGTCAGAGCTAAAGACACAGGTCGAGCTAAGACCACAGGTCAGAGCTAAAGACACAGGTCCGGCTAAAGACACTGGTCAGAGTTAAAGACACTGGTCAGAGTAAAGACCAGGTAGAGCTAAAGACACAGGTCCGAGCTAAAGACACTGGTCAGAGTTAAGACACAGGTCAGAGCTAAAGACACTGGTCCGAGCTAAAGACACTGGTCCGAGCTAAAGACACTGGTCCGAGCTAAAGACACTGGTCCGAGCTAAAGACACTGGTCAGAGTTAAAGACACTGGTCAGAGTTAAGACACTGGTCAGAGTTAAAGACACTGGTCAGAGTTAAAGACACTGGTCAGAGTTAAAGACACTGGTCAGAGTTAAAGACACTGGTCAGAGCTAAAGACACAGGTCAGAGCTAAAGACACAGGTCAGAGCTAAAGACACTGGTCGGCTAAAGACACTGGTCCGGCTAAAGACACTGGTCGGAGCTAAAGACACCGGTCCAGAGCTAAGACACAGGTGAGTAAAGACACAGGTCAGAGCTAAAGACACTGGTCCGAGCTAAAGACACTGGTCCGAGCTAAGACACTGGTCCGAGCTAAGACACTGGTCCGAGCTAAAGACACTGGTCAGAGTTAAAGACACTGGTCAGAGTTAAAGACACTGGTCAGAGCTAAAGACACTGGTCAGAGCTAAAGACACTGGTCAGAGCTAGACACTGGTCCGAGCTAAAGACACTGGTCCGAGCTAAGACATGGTCAGAGTTAAAGACCTGGTCAGAGTTAAGACACTGGTCAGAGTTAAAGACACTGGTCAGAGCTAAAGACACTGGTCAGAGTTAAGACCTGGTCAGAGTTAAAGACACTGGTCAAAGCTAAAGACACTGGTCAGAGCTAAAGACAACTGGTCATAGCTAAAGACACTGGTCAGAGCTAAAGACACTGGTCAAAGCTAAAGACACTAAGCTGTTTGATCTGATAAATGTTTGGTCATTTAGTCTGTTATATTAATGATATTTAAATGAACTATGGAGCATAACTAGTGTCTGTGATTGGACGCTTCAGTGTAACTCCATCTGAAGTGTTTCCTTTGCCTTAGATTCTAAATTTTAATTACTACATATTTCCTCAGTTATGATCAACATTTCCTCACTGAAGTAGGTCTGGACAATAAAAAATTCAATCGTGAGCTCATTGTTCAATCGTCAAATTATGATTTCCCATTTCTCTATTTAACTCATCTGTTTGTTAAAATACAATTTTTTCCAACCTAGTTCTCTGAACCTCAGAGTTGCCAAGTTATATTGACCCTATTTTGTCCCGCCACTTGTCTAGGAAGTGCACTTCCTGTTTAGCTGCATTTAGCCTGTAGACTTCAGACGATGGGTTTATTTTAACTGTCATAACATATGTTTGAAATTACTCCACAAGACAGTCAAACATGTAAACTACCGTAACAGAGCTAAACAGGAAGTGCAAATCTAGAAAAGTGGGCGGGACAAAATAGGGTCAATAAAAGTCATGTGGGCTTTTGTGCTGCAGCTTCAAGTCATGTTCTAGGTGAATTTGGTTTGATTTACAAAAATATATCTATTTATGAATAAAACATGGATTTGATCACATTTTCAAAAATCTGTTATTAGTGTTAGAAATGACAAAACTGTTTTATCACACAATGTTCTAATGAATCCATTATTTGAATCACTTTATTTATGGGCTTGGACTTGTCTTTGGATTTTCTCCAAGGGCTTGGTCGTGTTTTCTCTGTAAATCTGTCCACACTGGTCAGTCTTTGTTCTGCTGAGTGGAGTGACAGCTGCATTTAACCAATCACAGTCAAGTAGTAAAAGCAGATTTTCTAACATTGCCTTTGCTAAACCAACAATCCTGTGAAGTCACTAGATCTGGGCTTCTGCAAAAATATACTATAGAAAAACTGCAGCTTCATTGTTCTGATTGGTCAGTTTGCGTTAGCCCCGCCCCCTTCTTTGTAAAACGGCTTCATTGAGAAAACCCAGTGCTACAGACGGAGTTACAGTTTATCCAGAGAGTCTCATGTTTGAACCCAGAGAAAAGACACTTGTCCAGGATCAGTTCAGTGTCTTTATTAACACATCAGACCCTGGTTTAGTGAAGCTGTGACTCTGGTTCAGATCCAGTTTGTCTCATAAAAACGACTCGTAAAAACCTGGATCATGTTTCAGTTTGTGTTTGAGATCCTTAAACGAGTCCAAACCTGCAGCGCCGCATTTTAATCACAGCGGCTTTATTTACAACGTCAACAACACTTTCACGGCTTCTGGAAATAGAACAGTACATTTACACTCACACATTCTACTACATCTTCACTGGTTCAGAAGCTTTTGTGAGATTTGTGGAAGTTCAGACACTTTTTATGAATCCAACCAGACATTTACTGACACGTTTCTTTATTATGTGAATGTTCTTGTGAGAAATCCAAAGTAAACTGTGTGGTTGTTGTAGATTTTCTGACGTTGTGTTTGTGTCTCAGGGTCGACATGTCAAAACGGGACAGCTCGCCGCCATCAAAGTCATGGACGTCACCGAGGTAAGGCCTGTTTCTGACTCCTCATCGTTCACAAACAGAGACATTCAGTTACTGTGGAGAGAGGGTCTGGTCACCACGCCTCACGCCCTCAGACGAGTGTGTGTTGTGTGTGTGTGTGTGACGCAGGTGAAGCTAAGCAGCTGATTGGTCGTCTGTCATTTACACCAAAACTCACCTCACATGAAAACAGTTTTTTCTTTCTCATTGATCCTGTTTCTGTCTTGAGTGTGAGATGTTTTAGATTTGCTCAGACTATCTAATCGTGAGCTCAAGAGCTGCAACAAATCAATCAATTAACCTCCCAGTAATTTAGGCCTGTTTACAAGACAACGTCCCCAAGAAAACCGTCACAGTCGTAACGTTTTGTGCTCACAGTTTATATGGTGTCGTGGCGAGCTAATCTTCCTTTACATGGAAACGTAGATAGACCCAAAATGATGTAGTTCGTACGCCGCGTCAGGAGGTGGCGGTATTGTGCTAGGACTCCAGATGACCTTACCATGAACCCACGCAGCCTACGATAACACGAGCATTGACAGGTTTACAATTCTTCAGATCATAAAATGACAAACGAAGCAACAAGGAACAGCGCACGAGCAAAAAGGGAGATTGCTTGCTTGAAACAAACCGGAGGTTCGAGGACCAGTGCGCGAGAAGACACAGATCGCCGACAGCTGGACACAAACACGGGAAAGACGGCTCGCAAACTTTATTTATTTATTTTTTCTGAACACACGGATTTGAATGGACTCATTGAATCACACCCGGAGAGGCCTTGGATTTTTTGTGTCTCCTCTCTGCAATAGCAGGTAAGAAAGCTGGACGCATTGGCTTTACTTTATGACAATGAAAGGTGCTTTGGTTTAAGTGACATTTTTGGTGACTGGGCAGTCTTCTTCTACTGTGTGAAAGTAGCGGCTACTGCACGTCAGTGACGTGACCGTCTTCATTGAAACCGTGTTTTCCTGGTTACACCGCGGTGACTCCACTGAACGTCCTCGTGAAACTACCTCTTGAATCGTATCCAGTGGAACGCTGATTCAATGAACACGGAGCTCGTTGTGGTGTAAAAGAGAAGCCAATTTGGCATCGAAACGTCACGGATTCGTGAAAACTCGTTGTCGTATAAACTGCCCCTTAGTAACTGAATAATCATCAACTGTTCTATAACAGTTCCTAAACTTGCTTGAACTGAAAAAAGAAGTTGGGCGATAGGGAAACAAAACATAGAATATGTGTAAATGTAGAGCTTTTACTAGAAGAAACAGAGTCTTAATTAAAGACATTCCAATGGCCCTCGTGGGCCGTGCTTTTAACTGCTCACTTCACCAACTACCTACAGATGGCGCTGACGTGCCCTCAGTTAAGGTATGATGGTATGTTTGTGGTTCAGAAGAGTCTGGTCACTATACAGAGAAAATGAGAGGAGCATCGTCACGGCAACAACGTGTAAAATCCTGCTTCATACCCATGGACTTTTACCAAATGTGATAAATTTAACACATGCTGGTGAAAGTAATAAAATGTTATGAAGAAAACAAATGGGTAAAAACGCAACACTCTATTGGATAACATGGGGATTTCAGCGCTTCTGCTTGATTTTGGGCAGAATTTAAACCTAAACTGAAAGACATAACGAAAGAATTTGGATAACTTTTGATCTCCCATGTGTAGTTCATGTGCCCTGAATTGGAGCTCTGTGGCAAAACGCCCTGAGAGGAGTTTGTCAAAAATGCAACGTGAAGTAAATGCGAAAATGCCTCAGTAACAATCTGCTGCTGCTGTGAACTGGCTCTCTGATTGGTGAGTCTGATGAGTGACAGCTGGATTTAACCAACTGAAATTCTGACCTGGCATCTGGTGAATGAGGATTCTGTTTCCTGTACGGTTCAATCCCAGTCGTGTCTGAAGCTCTGTGTGTGATGCATAAATATACTGTATGAGCTCATGTTTGCGTTGGAGGATTATAATATTCAGATTGTGAACGCACAGAAACACAGAGACACAGAGACCTCAGACTGAACTGAACTGTTCTAGAGTTAAACAAAAGACCTGACTGTGAGTTAAACTGTGGAGCAGAGACACAAGAAACACATGAAACCATTATTTATTTATATGGACTATTGTTCTGAAGAAAAGATCTGATTTAGTCCTGGTTTATCGCTGTTTTCAGTCTTGTTTCAGTGCTGCTTTAGTTTGTTTTAAACCTGCCTTAGTCCTGCTTTAGTCCTGCTTTAGTCCTGTTTTAGTCCTGTTTTAGTGTTTAGTCCTGTTTTTAGTCCTGCTTTAGTCCTGTTTTAGTCCTGTTTTCCTGTTTTAGTCCTGCTTTAGTCCTGTTTTAGTCCTGTCCTGCTTTAGTCCCTGTTTTAGTCCTGTTTTAGTCCTGCTTTAGTCCTGTTTTAGTCCTGTTTAGTCCTTTTAGTCCTGTTTTAGTCCTGTTTTAGTCCGCTTTAGTCCTGCTTTAGTCCTGCTTTAGTCCTGCTTTAGTCCTGTTTTAGTCCTGCTTTAGTCCTTTTCCCCTGCTTTAGTGCCTTAGTCCTTTTAGTCCTGCTTTTAGTCCTGCTTTAGTCCTGCTTTAGTCTGCTTTAGTCCTTTGCTTTAGTCCTGCTTTTAGTCCTGCTTTAGTCCTGTTTAGTCCTGTTTAGTCCTGTTTTAGTCCTGTTTTAGACCTGCTTTAGTCCTGCTTTAGTCTGCTTTAGTCCTGCTTTAGTCCTGTTTTAGTCCTGCTTTAGTCCTGCTTTAGTCCTGCTTTAGTCCTGTTTTAGTCCTGCTTTAGTCCTGCTTTAGTCCTGCTTTAGTCCTGCTTTAGTCTGCTTTCCTGCTTTAGTCCTGTTTAGTCCTGTTTATAGCTTTAGTCCTGCTTTAGTCTGTTTTAGTCCTGTTTTAGTCCTGCTTAGTCCCTGCTTTTAGTCCTGGTCCTGCTTTAGTCCTGCTTTAGTCTGCTTTAGTCCTGTTTTAGTCCTGTTTAGTCCTGTTTTAGTCCCTGCTTTAGTCCTGCTTTAGTCCTGCTTTAGTCCTGTTTTAGTCCTGCTTTAGTCCTGCTTTAGTCCTGCTTTATGTTTAGTCCTGTTTTAGTCCTGCTTTAGTCCTGCTTTAGTCTGCTTTAGTCCTGTTTTAGTCCTGCTTTAGTCCTGCTTTAGTCCTGTTTTAATCCTGCTTTAGTCCTGTTTTAGTCCTGTTTTAGTCCTGTTTATAGTCCTGCCTTTAGTCCTGTTTTAGTCCTGCTTTAGTCCTGTTTAATCCTGCTTTAGTCCTTTTAGTCCTGTTTTAGACCTGCTTTAGTCCTGCTTTAGTCCTGTTTAGTCCTGCTTTAGTCCTGCTTTAGTCCTGTTTTAGTCCTGTTTTAGTCCTGCTTTAGTCCTGTTTAGACCTGCTTTAGTCCTGTTTTAGTCGTTTTTTTAGTCCTGCTTTAGTCCTGTTTAATCCTGCTTTATCCTCTTTAGCCGTTTTTTAGTCCTGCTTTAGTCCTGTTTAGACCTGCTTTAGTCCTGTTTTAGTCCTGCTTTAGTCCTGTTTTATCCTGCTTTAGTCCTGCTTTAGTCCTTTTTTAGTCCTGCTTTAGTCTGTTTAGTCCTGTTTTAGTCCTG
This sequence comes from Mugilogobius chulae, assembly GCA_038363315.1. Lineage (NCBI taxonomy): Eukaryota > Metazoa > Chordata > Actinopteri > Gobiiformes > Gobiidae > Mugilogobius > Mugilogobius chulae. Next base: position 9,390 of record JBBPFD010000452.1, read on the forward strand.
TTTTAGTCCTGTTTTAGTCCTGCTTTAGTCCTGTTTTAGTCCTGCTTTTAGTCCTGTTTTAGTCCTGCTTTAGTCCGTTTTTAGTCCTGCTTTAGGCCTGTTTGTTTTTAGTCCTGTTTTAGTCCCTGTTTTAGTCCTGTTTCTTAGTCCTGCTTTAGTCCTGCTTTTAGTCCTGCTTTAGTCCTGTTTTAGTCCTGCTTTAGTCTGTTTTAGACCTGCTTTAAGTCCTGTTTTAGACCTGCTTTATCCTACTTTAGTCCTGTTTTAGTCCTGTTTTAGTCCTGTTTTAGTCCTGCTTAGTCCTGCTTATTAGTCCTGTTTAGTCCTGCTTTAGTCCTGTTTTAAGTCCTGTTAATGAGTTCCGTTTTTTAGTGTCCTGGCTGTTGCTGTTATAGTCCTGGTTGTTAGTCCTGTTTTTAGTCCCTGTTTTAGTCCTGTTTAGTGCCTGCCTTTAGTCCTGTTTAGTGCCTGTTTTAGTCTATTTTAGTCCTGCTGTCTAGTCCGTTTTTAGTCCTGTTTTAGTCCTGTGTTTAGTCCTGCTTTAGTCGCGTGCTTTAGGTCGCTGTTTAGTTCCTGTTTTAGTTCCTGCTTTAGTCCTGTTTTAGTCCTGCTTTAGTCCTGGCTTTAGTCCTTTTTTTAAACTGTTATTAGTCCTGCTTTAAGTCCCTGTTTTTAAGTCGTGCTTTAGTCCTGGTTTAGTCCTGTTTTAGAGATCTGCTTTTAGTCCTAGGCTTTACGTCACTAGTATTATAGTCCCTGTTTCACGTCCATGACTTTAGACACTGTTTATAGTCCCTGCTTTTTTTCGGTCCTGTTTTAGTCCTAGGTTTAGTAATTGTTTTAGTCCTGGGTTAGACCTGCTTTAGTCACAGCTTTAGTCGCTGCTTTAGTGGGCCTGTTGTTTGAGGTGGGCGCGGTGGGGGCTTTTAGTCTAGTTTCAGTCCTGCTTTAGTCTAGTTTCAGTCCTGACTCAGTCCAGACTCTCCTCTCTCTGACGTCACGGCTCTGACTCAGTTTTTCTCTCATCACTGACACATGTTATTTATGACGGTGTTGGTGTTGTTTTTGCGTGTTGCCTTCAGGAGCCCGCGGTGACTCAGGTGAAGCTGAGATTTCTCTGCACAGCAGAACGCCGTCGGGACAGACACAAGTTTACACTCATGTTTGAAGTTTAGGCTCCAGTCAGAATCTGTCACTCTACAGAAACTACAAACTACTAATTATCAAACAGAAAACACATGTCAGACTGATTATTATGACTGGAGCTGTGTTGGCTGACTTCAACCCTGTCAGACTAAATATGTTATTGTTTAAATATGTCTTCTGTCCTCTGCAATGTCCCTTTGTAATCTTGTAGTGTGACTTAAGGATGAGACAATTCTGTTTGTCATGAATTTGGTTCTTGTCTCGATGCCTGGGTCACGATTTCAAGGTGTTTTCCATTTTCTTAACCATCACAAAGAACAAAGTTTTCAGTCGTTTCTGGTTGATTTTTCTTAAAACAGAAAGAGACAGAATGACAACACTCACCTCAGTAAGAATCTAAGGACAATAAGCTGCTGTTCACTTCCTCTGACTCAGGAATGACAGTGGATCTTCTAACCTAGTGCAGGGAGACGAGAGGATCGAATCAACACCTGAACTGAGAAACACCACTATCCATTAGAGCAGTTGTTCTAAAAGTTTTTCTTATAATTTACCATCCTAAACATAGAATTTTGTATAGAAAAGACAGATAGCTTTGAATAGAAACAAGTAAACCAGTAAAATGATCATAGGAATATAACCATTTAATTCACAATTTGATTATAGATTAGCTTTAATTCCCGAAATTTAATGTGATACCAGAGCGAAAAGTGATAGGGGGTCCTGGAAGATTTTTGAGCGATAAGGGTTTCCTGGTCTAAAAAACTTTGAGAATCCCTGCATAGAGCACATATGACAAACTCAAGCTCGGGGCTCAGATGTGGCCCTCCTATTGACCCTATTTGTCCGCCTGACTTTTCTAGGACGTGCACCTTCCTGTTTAGCTGCATTTAGCCTATAGATTTCAGTCGATGGTTGATTTTAACTGTCTATTATATTTAATTAAAGATTGCCTCACAGGACACCGACAACAAATGCGTTAGCTTAACCTTAAACAGAGCTAAACAGGGAAAGTGGCACTATTACCAAGCCAAGTACTGGTGCGGGACAAAATAGGGTCAATAAGGTTTACTTTAATTTCATATTAGTGTCAGGAGTAATCTGGGGTCTTAACCTAATGAATGTCTAAGTCATTTTTAGACTAATGCAGATGTATATTCAGTAATATTCACTTCAGTAAATTTACAATACTCATATACAATATTATTTGTATTATTATCAAAGATTAGTAAGTTATTTTCGGTTACAACCGGCTCTTCGAGGATGACCCCGATGCCAATGTGGCCCCTTTACAAATGGACTTCGAACCCCCCAGCACTAGAGAGGTATCGGAACGGGCCGATATTTGGATTGTTTTGCATATCGGACGTAATCTGCTTTAATTTTGGCCGATATTTGATCAGCCAGTTGTTGTAAGACTTGTTTTATCTCCATTCCTGAGTAGAGATAGACCGATATATCAACCGGCCGATATTTTGTGGCCGATATTTTGGATTATTTTGGCAGATATTGATCAGGCAGTTGTTTGAACAGTTGTCTGAGCTCCAATTTAGATTTTGGAGAAGAAATTATACAGTTTGTTATTCATGTAAATTATGTGACAAAATAATGTTTAGTTTAGATAGAATCGGCCTCAGAAATTAGCCTTGAAAACCAACCATTGATATCGGTATCGACAGACAACATTTGTTTAAAAATCAACATCAGTATCAAGGCCACAAGAAAAGACCAATTGGGCCGATCTCTAATTCCAACAATTCACACTATTTGAAGTATTGTCTCATCCCTTATGTGAAGAAGTCTGTTTGAGTGATTACATGTGATCTGTGTGTGTTTGCAGGACGAGGAGGAGGAGATCAAACTGGGATCAACATGCTGAAGAAATACTCTCACCACAGAAACATCGCCACTTACTACGGAGCTTTTATCAAGAAGAGTCCTCCAGGCCACGACGACCAGCTCTGGGTCAGACTCATCCACACACACATCCACATGTATCCATAAATCTCACTCCTGTTTCTGACGTTTGTAAATGCACTTCCTGTTGCAGCTGGTCATGGAGTTTTGTGGAGCCGGATCCATCACAGATTTAGTCAAAAACACCAAAGGAAACCAGCTGAAAGAAGACTGGATCGCTTACATCTCCAGAGAAATCCTCCGAGTGAGACCTTTTCCTTCTGCTTCTCCTCCTGTCTCTGCTCCAACAATTTTATATTTGTTCATTTTAACCATTTTGTCCACCTAATTTTCCACAACAGTTTCTCATTAAAGATGCATTGCGTAAGTTAAAATGTTCAATATTACGATATATCAAATTACCGTCCACTGGCACTTGCCTGGATGTGCGCCATGACGTTTTGTAAACTTACCGAGTTTGCCTCTGTAAGCGCAGACAGGCTCAAAATGTGAGTGGTGCGGTCGCATTTTCCCGCGCTAGTCCTCCTTCACTGGATTATCGTCATTATTTCTATTTATTTAGCAAAAGCTCTCGGTTTTATACAATGGACGACTGTTGTAAAGGCTGTTTAATGAAAAATAAAATAAATAATCATTGGTAAATACTGCCATCTAGCTTCCGAACCCCCGTAACACACGAAGAATTCAAAACAACTAGCCCACCGTAACGGCATGGCATGAAGCCGACTGCAGGACCGAGGAGCACTTGGACATGTTTTTGAGAAAGAGGAATTGTGCTGGAGATCAATAAGACGTTCATCTGTGATTATTTCATTAGAAGGTCAGACTCTCAGGCCTGTCCAAGTACATCCACATTTAGACACAGATTTAGTAGCTTAGCGCTTAGCTGTTTCTTGGTAAGGTTTATGTTTTATTAGAGTAATAAATTGCCATTGAGCATTTAGTTTATGACAAATGAGTCCTGTAAAAAGCTTGTTTACAATTTCTCTCACACTAAAACAAAGCTTTTCCTCAAACTCTCAATAATCTTCCTTGTGTAACTTTTGAAGTGTGTAAAACTGATCATTCAGTCAAAAAAGAACATAAAATAGCAGCATCTACTTTTTCATACAAAAACCTTTGTCTTCTTAAGTCAGAAAACATTTAGCAGAAAATAACGATGTGTCAAAAGAATCTTTTCAGCCGTAAAATACGTCTTCAGCTGCTGATAGTAGGGAGGGTGCAGTGCCACAAACGCCAAAGATGCGCCCTTGTTCAAAACCTTTGCAACTTACGCCATGCACCTTTAAGTTTGCAATTTTTGGGGCAATTTTTATCCCACAAATCTGTATCAAATTTGCCCAAAGATCTCCTAGTTACTGCTCTTTTTTATTAGTTTTCCAGAATTTTCAACATTTTCTCACCAATTTCTCTCCCACTTTCTCACATTACCCAGAGTTTACACGTTACTGCAGCAGCGCGTAACGTAGGCAGAGCGACAAACACGCAAATTTTCAGACGCGTCATCAATCTACAGTCGACGCATTAGAACTGCTCCAACAACACGAGCGTCAAAGAGCCCTATCCTGCATTAAACACGCGCAGCATCCAGGAGAGTAGAGCTGTAATCGACCAAAGAAATTCATGATCGACTAAAGACATGTCCCGCATCGACCGATTAGTCGATCCTAATGCTATTTTAATTTGTCTGTGTTGGATAAAGGAATTGTTTTTTAGTTAAATTTTCGACTAATCCAAACGTTGGTCAATTAAGACTCCATCGACTGATTAATCGACTAAAACGACTAAAGACTATAGCCCTAGAAGAGGAAAACAGACACAGGTCGGACTAAAACAGCTCATACAAGGCGAATTGTAAACAGAGGAAAAGCGTTGACTCCACAGACACGTTTGTTTCATGCTCAGCTGTAAAATGATGTACAGTACGACTCATATTTATGGAGAGAGTCTCATAAGGACGTGATTGCAATGTGTTTCTAAACTAACAACAACCTTGATCCAATCCATACATCAGTCGTTCACGGAGCTTCTGCACACAATTCACGCTGTTATAGTGGCTTAATCTTTTTATTTGACGTCGTTTGAAAGAGCATCGCAACTTTATTTTGTAACTGCGCGGCTATTTTCTGTGTTTTTCCTGCTAAAAAGCCGGTAGACTCTCTGTTACCGCCGAAAAATTAGAACGCCGACTTAATTGAGCGAGCTTGACGATCGTCAGCGCGTCTCACACGCTGCTGTAAACTGTTCAAACCAGATCAGACTTGATTCTATTCGGAGTGATTCCTGCGCCGTCTGACGCTGCTGCAGTTACGCGCTGCTACTGCGCTGGTGTAAATGTGGGGTAACTCCTGCTGTTTTCCTGTAATTCTTTCCTACAATTTTCTGTCACTTTTCCTCTAATTTCTCCCTGACTTTTGACAACTATTTCCACATTTTTCTCACCATTTTTCTTCTCCAATATTGCTCAACTTTCCTCACATTTTCTCAGTATTTTTCTACTTTTTTAAAACCTCGTGTTTGTGTTTGTTGCAGGGTTTGGCTCATCTTCACGCTCATCACGTCATTCACAGAGACATTAAAGGACAGAATGTTTTACTGACGGAGAACGCGAGGTCAAACTGGGTAAGACGCACATCAGCGACTCGTGTAACATTACTTAGATCTAACTGTTTGTGTTTTCTCCAGTGGACTTTGGGCGTGTCGGCTCAGCTGGACCGCACCGTCGGCCGGAGGAACACGTTCATCGGGACGCCCTATTGGATGGCTCCAGAAGTGATCGCGTGTGACGAGAATCCAGACGCCACGTACGACTACAGGGTCAGTCTGTGAACATAGAGAAGCTTTCAGGGTCTTCACTGTTTATTTTGAACCCTTGAAAATTAGGATATCATCAAAATAATGGGAGAGACGGTGTTATTTAGGTTTGTTTTCAAGAGGATTAGTTCTCTTGACCATGATCACTTAAACGACAAACACCGATGTTCCTATTTGGTGCAGCTCTGAGCAGCAGCAGCATGGAAGAAAAAGTTTGCTAAAGAAATGAAAGCAGAAATAACGAGCTCACTATTATTCCCAGAGAAGATGGAATAACGTGAACATAATTTTACCAGTCAGGTACAGCGGGGCTTTAAGGGACCAAAAAAAAAAAGTGCGAACTTGCTTTAGTTCATGAGCTAGCCACATTTACCAAACAGCTAAGCAATGCTGCAATAAAATACTAAAAAAAAAAACCTAACAGGACTTTAATAAAATCAAGGCCCACAACAGCCGGACTGGGAGAAAACTGAAATAACAGCAAATAGTTTCCATCCTCGACAGTATTTTGGCACCATCCAGGTTAAACTGGCAGCGTGTCTGACGTCACTGAATGTTACTGGATCCCTTTACTGCAGTGTGAATGCAGCAGGTTCTGTAGTGAAAGAATGGTCAAGAAGTGTTCCTGGACGCCTGGTTTTTTTATGTGCGAAAAGGCCTATAGCAATTGTTGAATATCAAATGGACACAATAATTTGCAGATGCTTCTGCGCTCATTTAAGAGCCTATTTATTCATCATTCAGTCATTTTCTGATGTGTGTCTTGTACTTAAATCTCACATCTGCAGCTCTGGGCCTTGCAGGAGTGTGAGATGCTGCTATGTGGACACTAGTCTGTCTTTGTCTGTACTCTTGGAAAGTGGCCGTAAAAAACCCAATATTAATTATTAGCTGTATCATGGTATATGTCCCAGAAATGACGCTGTCCTTTAACCCAGATTCACCCACTATTTCCAAAGAGCACCTGACTGGGCCTTATTTTAACACACCTGGACATCAAGCAGCTCTCCCCAATTTAATCTTTACCCAATTTCAATGGCTTTGTAAATTAAAATCTTGCAATCGGCTGTATTATTTTGCTGCGGAGGCCGCAAGTTTTGGGGTCTTGGTGTGACAAGTTGGGAAACTCTGCTTTAAACCAGTGGTTATCCTTTTGTTCTCAGAGTGATCTGTGTCGTGTGGCATCACCGGCCGATCGAGATGGCAGAAGGAGCTCCACGTGAGTCACATTTTTAAACCATAAATGTTCTCTTTTCAAATGTTTTTATTATTAAAGTATTGTCTGTGTGTTTGTGCAGCTCTTTGCGACATGCACCCGATGAGGGGCCTCTGCCTCATCCCCAGAAACCCTCCTCCCAGACTCAAGTCCAAGAAATGGTACGAACGCTCTCCAGAAGTAAATGTGTCTGTGTGTGAACGTGTGTTTGTGACTCTCTTCTCCTCGTCAGGTCCCAGAAGTTCTTCAGCTTCATCGAGAGCTGTTTAGTGAAAAACTACTACACCCCAGCGACCTCCAACCGACCAACTCCCTCAAGCACCTTTCATCAGAGACCAGCCCAACGAGAGACAAGTGAGGATCCAGCTGAAGGACCACATCGACGGACCAAGAAGAAGAGAGGAGAGAAGGGTGAGTAAGAGGGAGGGAGGAGGGAGTGAGTAAGAGGGGGGGGAGGAGAGAAGGTGAGTAAGAGAGGGGAGGGAGGGGAGAGGAGAGGATCAGTCTGAAGGACCACATCGACGCACAGAGGGGAGAGGTGAGTAAAGGAGAAGAGGAAGAGGAGAGAAGGGTGAGTAAAGAGGGGAGAGAGAGGGAGGAGGGGAGGGATCCAGCTGAAGGACCACATCGACCGCACCAAGGAAGAAGCGAGGAAGAGGGTGACGTAAAGAGGGGAGGAGGGGGAGGGAGGAGAAAGGATCAGCTGAAGGACACATCGACCGACAGAAGAAGAGAGAGAAGGTGAGTCAAGAGAAGGTAGGAAAAGGGGAGAAGGGTGGAGTAAAGAGGGAGGGAGGGGAGACAAGTGAGGACCAGTAAAGACCAACATCGACCGGCCAAAAGAAGAGAGAGAGAAGGGTTGAGTAAAGAGCGGGAGGGAGGGGGCAAGGGTGAGAAGAGAGGGGGAGAGGAGAGAGGATCCAGCTGAGGTACCATCATCGTACCGGAGCCCAAGAGAAGAGAGGAGAGAAGGGCTGAGTGAGAAGGGAGGGAGGGGAAGAGAGGTGAGTAAAGAGGAAAGAGAAGAGAGAGAAGGTGAATGTAAAGAGAGGAGGGAGGAGGAGAGAAGGGCTGAGTAAAAGAGGGGAGGAGGGGAGAGGAGAGAAGGGTGAGTAGAGAAGGGGAGGGAGGGGAGACAAGTGAGGACCAGCTGAAGGACACATCGACCGGACCAAGAAAGATAGAGGAGAAAAGGGGGTAAAAGGGAGGGAGGACAAGTAAGAAGAAGGGTGAGTAGAGAGAGAGTAGGAGAGAGGAACGAGGGGAGAAAGGTGAGTAAATGAGAGGAGGAGGGGAAGAGGGAGGGGAGGGGGAGAGGAGGGATGGGGTGGAGGATCTCGCTGAAGGACTCACATCGACCGGACAAGAACGTAAGAGAGGAGAGAAGGGTGAGTAGAGAGGGGAGGGAGAGGAGAGAAGAGAGAAGGGTAAGTAAGAAGGGGAGGGAGGGGGAGAGGAGAGAAGGGTGAGGGAGGGAGGGAGGGGAGGGGAGAGAAGGGTGGAGTGCAGAGGGAGGGAGGGGGAGGGGAGAGGATCCAGCTGAAGTGACCACATTGACCGGACCAAGAAGAAGAGAGGAGAGAAGGGTGAGTAAAGAGAGGGGAGGTGGAGAAGAGAGGGGGAAGAAGAAAGGAAGAGGAGGGTGAGTGAAGAGAGGGGGAGAGGAGAGAAGAGGGGAGGGAGGGGAGAGAAGAGGGAGGTTATAGGAGAGAGGAGAAAAGAGAGAGGGTAAGAAGAGTGAGTAAAGTGGAGGGGTAGGGAAGGAGAAGGGAGAAAAGGGGTGGGGGGAAAAAAAGAAAAAAATTAAATAAAAACGAGAGGAGAGGGATGATGAGAGGGGGGAGGAAGAGAGGGGAGAAGGATGAGGAATGAGGGGAGAGAGGGGGATTTAAGGTAGAGGGGAGTAAGGAGATGGAGAGGGGGAGAGAGAGAGGGAGGGGGTATGGAGGGGCGAAGAGGGAGAAGAAGAGGGGAGAGAGGAGGAAAGAAGATGCAAAGGGGGAGAGAATAGTGAGATAAGGGACAGGGGAGAAGGTGAGTAAGAGAGAAAAAGGAGAGAGAGAGAGGAGGAGAAAGGTGATTTAGAGAGAGGAGCCAGAAGAGGGAGTACACGGAGGGAGAGCGACGAAGAACTAAAGGAGAAGACAGCATGAAGAGTCAGTCATCCATTGGGTTCTGTACATTACCCTGCCCTGTGCTTTCCTGCTCAATGTTGCTGAACCGCTCGAAAATCCACAGTCTGTGTCTATGATCGATTATATAAATGTGTTTGTTGTTTTCCAGATGAGAACGGAGTATGAATATCAGGGACAGTTAGAAGAAGGAGGGACGAGACTCGGCCGAGCAGGAAGGAGAAACCCAGGTAGATCGGTTTAAGTCTGGTTTTTAGTCACTGTTTTAAAGTTCTGGTTAGCTCCAATAGCTTTGTAGTCTGGTCTTCTAGTCCGCTTTTCACGTCTGGTTTTTAGTCTGGTCTTGAAGTCCAATGTTTTAGTCTGGTTTTAGTCCTGCTTTAAGGTCCCTTGTAGCGGTCTTGTTGTTAAGGCGCGTGTTCTCTTCCTTTGTCGGGCTCATCAGCTTTTCTTATATTTATTTATTGATCTCCGTAGTCTCTATCGTGAACGGTAGCTAGTATCCACCTTAAGCCACCCA
>JBBPFD010000453.1:0-19105 GCA_038363315.1 Mugilogobius chulae
ATATTTATGAACATTTCCTGTTAGCATTTAGACACAAACACGTCTCTTTATAAGCTGCAGTTTGTAATATAAGCACTAATTATTGGCTCACAAAATTAAATACATTTCAGTTATTTCTGATCAAAAATAACATTTGTAGAGGCCATCCCAATTTGATGTGGTCATGTCTGCACCTGTCACATGATCACAGACAGGTCCTACACCTGTCACATGATCACTGACAGGTCCTACACTGTCACATGATCACTGACAGGCCCTGCACCTGTCACATGATCACTGACAGGAGCAGCACCTGTCACATGATCACTGACAGGTCCTACACCTGTCACATGATCACTGACAGGAGCTGCACCTGTCACATGATCACTGACAGGTGCTGCTCCTGTCACATGATCACTGACAGGTCCTACACCTGTCACATGATCACTGACAGGTCCTACACCTGTCACATGATCACTGACAGGTCCTACACCTGTCACATGATCACAGACAGGTGCTGCTCCTGTCACATGATCACTGACAGGTCCTACACCTGTCACATGATCACAGACAGGTGCAGGTCACATCTGCAGTGAGCAGCTTCATGTTCGTCTTTACAAACACACAGATGATCTCTAGTGCTCTCTCTGCTCCAGTTTGTTTCAGTTCATTTATGTTTATAAAGTTCACAGAACTTTGTGGCTCAACTTGAAGAAACGTTAACATGGACATAAGCAGAGAGTTCTTTGCACACGCAGCGATTGAAAAGCCGATGCTTTCATGTGCACGAGCTATTGTGCATCTTAAATTAATCTTGAAAGTGTAAGGAAACCCTGCTGTGAAGCGCATGGCTCATTACTCACAGAATCTGTAGCGCTAGCAAATGACAAAGTCAGACGATTTTAGCCTGAAGTGTTGAAATTGTGTTTAAGCGCAGTGAGTTTACCTTAAAACTGACTCTCTAAGTCACATGTGTCAAACTCAAGGCCCGGGGGCCAGATGCGGCCCTCCACCTCAGTTCATGCGGCCCTCAAGGTCTTATAAGTGTAGGAGACAGAAATAAGGTGCACTGTGTGTCTGTACGAGTGATTGGTCCTTGGTAGAAGGGGCGGGGCGCACAGGGACAGGTGCGCGTGCACGTGTGTGTGTGTGTGAAAAGCGCGCACTACCTGGGGACACAGATGAGGAGTGTCAGGGCGGGTAGCCGTAATTTTTGTTGACCGCTGGTTCTGTTCACCATATACATTCTTTTCTGTTTTCCACATTCTTACTCTTCTCTTTGCTGCGCTGCTGATAGCTCTGTGTTTGTAATAAACCTATAAAACGCATGTTGGATCTCAGCGTATAGCTTTGTTAACAATAGTTTAAGCGCGTCACAAAGCTACGAATCCAGGACCCACTCTGACCCTCTCCTAGCGGCTCCAAGGTTTGTACAAAGAAGCCGCTACATTTAGTCAACAAAAAAGGCATTGAAAATCACCACGCCACGAGCCAGTGCCAAAGATCCAAGTCGTCTCACTCAAATTAGCTGGAGAACAAAGGAGCTGCTACAGCTAAGTGCCACAATCACCACGCCATTCATTCACCTGGAGACAGGTAGGCCCTAACCTGTTTATTTGTGGATTGAATCATCTACAACGTTTGCGCTATTTGGTGCGTAATGAGGATGGTTTTATGAATGAATGTATGCGGCGTAATGAAGTGATGGTGGCGCAATATCTCCTGGAATTATTTGATGCTGATGTCGGCCCAACTGTGGCATGAAACGTGGCGTTGGTGTTGTCTGGAAAGCCTAAATGATTGTTGAATTGTTTGGAATAAAGGCTGTACCTTGCAATGAGTTTTAAATGCAATGTTTATTGATGATTTGAAAGCGTTTTGATGGAATCTGCTTCTTTGTGCATATAAAATAAAATCAATGAAAATGAGTGAAATAAATGCTTTTTCCTGGTTGTGTCTATAAAAAGAAATGCAAAGTGAAAAACGAGAAATTAAACTGACTGCAAAAGCGATGGAAAACAAATCGAACGGCTTCAACATGAGCGCAAAAGCGTTGTGAATAAAATAAAAGCTCTTATTCCGCACATAAAAGAGCAAAGAAAATCAAAGAAAATGAGTCTGAAACGCAGTTACTTTTCGACAACCTGGATTCACTGTGTAAAAAGGCTTCAGAGCTACACAAAGAGCTACTTCCTCTGCTACCTGAAAATGAAATCCCAAAACAAAACGAGTGGTTTTCGTCTATTATGGACTACAGCAACAAATTTAAGGAACAAGCGGAGGAGTGGAAAAAGGAAAAGCACGTGGAAACTCAAATGAAATGCCTACCGAAATTAATAATTCCGAGCAACTAAATGTTCAATTAAACAACTCTGTGCAAAACTCAGCGGAGGAAAACCATGTGCTTGCTGATCCTAATGACGTTTCTCTGCGTGCGTCTTTGGCACAAGGCGCACAGAGCGCGCAAGACGCAGTGGGCCCTGGTGACAGCGCCTCAAATGTTAGCAAAAAATCACGCTCACAATGTTCCTTCGGTTCACGCGCATCTGCGCGGCTCAAAGGCGAGACAAATTTGGCAGTTTTGGCTGCGAAACAAAAATATTAAAGGAGAAATACGCATTGGAGGAGGAAGAGTTAAAGCTGCGTAAAAGGCGCGAACAGTTTGCATTGGACAGTGAAATGGCTGAGGAAATGGCAAGATTGAGCGTCATAAAAAATCAAAGCAGCATTGGTACCAGATCAAAGTCAAAAGTATCGGATGGAATGAATTCATATTGTGAAAATCACGTTCAAAGTTAAAGCTTAACGTTGACGCCACTGAATTTGTCCCATCACAACCTGTCAAACCACAATGCAGTCCACATGAAATTACACAGCCAACTGTGAAATCTAAAGTCAACTTACCTGATAATGCAACGCCCCATTCTTTTGCACTGCAGCGCTATTTAACGTCTCCTCCGGAACATGAAATCAACTTGTCACAGCATGGAAATATTTTACATAAAGATGAAGGATTACATAATGACAGTGTGTTGGACATAATGAGAAAACAAAATGAAATAACTACACTTCTGATGCAACAACAATGCCTTTCTGCACTTCCAAAGCGAGAAATCCCCATCTTTGATGGAAACCCACTTAAGTATCATTCCTTCATTAAAGCTTTTGAAAATGGAGTCGAACGAAATACAACTAACAGCAGTGATAAACTATATTTCCTTGAGCAGTACACCACCAGGCAGGCAAAGGATCTAGTCAGGAGCTGTCAGCACCTAGACTCAGACAAAGGATTTGAGAGAGCCAAGACTCTACTGAGGGAGCACTATGGTGATGAACAGAAGGTGGCAGCAGCATACATGGAGAGAGCCCAGTCATGGCCGTCCATAAAAAATGAGGATGTGAAGGCCCTTCAGGAGTACAGTCTCTTCCTCCGAGGGTGTTGCAATGCTATGGAGAATATGCAATATTTAACTGATATGGATACACCTGCTAATATGCTGGATATTGTCAAAAAACTGCCATACAAAATACGGGATCGCTGGAGGAGCCACGCCTGTGACCTGCAAGAAAAATACAACAGAAGAGCAAGGTTCATAGACATCACCTACTTCGTGGAGAAACAAGTCAGAATTTTAACTGATCCTGTTTTCGGAAACATTCAAGACATGCTCCACCAGCTAGAAACATGAACAAATCCAAGTCAAACCACATCCCAACTATAAGGGAGCCAGTTTTGCTACCACCATAAATTCTGTGGCAACAACTTCTCAGCCCGTAGCTGGAGTCAAGCACATTGAGCCCGCACTTAACAAAGGTTGCCCCTGCTGCACGGGGAGTCATGAACTGAAAGTGTGTGCGCGGCTAGAAAAAATGGACCACAAAGACAAAATTGACTTCCTGAAGAAAATGGGAGTGTGTTTCAGCTGTTTGTGCTCAGGTCACGTCAGTAAATATTGTCAGAAGAGGAGTTTATGCGCAAAGTGTGGTCGTAAACACCCTACAGTGCTACATAAAACCAGCATGTCAAGTACTGATCAGACGGAGAGACCTGTGCAGGTGTCAGTGGACAACACTCTGGTTTCCAGTGGGCTTACAGGGGCTGGTGAACACGATTGCAAACTCCCTATTGTGCCAGTGAAAGTTAAAGCAAAGAAGGGCAGTAAAGTCATTCTCACATATGCTTTCCTGGATCAGGGCAGTACCGCAGTATTTTGTACGGAGAAGCTGATGCACAGGCTCCATCTTACTGGAAGGAAGGCAAATATTCTGCTAAGAACGATGGGGCAGGAAAAGGTCGTCAGCAGCTACGTTGTGCCTGAGCTGGAGGTTGCAGCGCTTGAGAACGACACCTTCATGGACTTACCAAAAGCATATACTCAACAGTCCATGCCAGTGCACAGAGTAAACATACCAACGAACCAGGATCTGTCTAAGTGGCCATATTTAAGACACCTCTCTTTACCACAAATTGAAGCCGGGATTGAGTTGCTGATTGGGACTAATGTCCCAAGAGCCATGGAACCGCTGGAAGTCATCAGGAGTGAAAATAATGGACCTTATGCAATAAGGACAGAGCTGGGCTGGACTGTAAACGGACCACTGACAGGAAACGGTGGCGAGGCCGTCAGTCATGAGCAGCCAGTAACTGTGAATAGAGTGTCCATTGTGAATTTGGATGATATGTGGCAGCAGCAGTTTAAAATGGACTTTCCCGAGTCTGGTGTAGAGGAGGAAGTTGGTCTGTCTCGTGAGGATCTGAGGTTCATGGATCTGGTCACAAATTCAACTAAGCATCTTGATGGTCACTACCAGATCTCCTTACCTCTGAAAAATCCTGATGTTATCATGCCCAACAATAAGAAAGTGGTGGAACAGCGCCTACACCACCTGAAGAGCCGGCTGCAGAGAGATCAACAGTTTCATGAAGAGTATAACACATTTATTAACAATCTCTTGTTAAAGGATATGCTGAAATGGTCCCTGCTGAAGAGCTGGAACGAAGAGATGGCAGGGTTTGGTATATTCCGCACCACGGGGTCCGCCATCCTACAAAAGGAAATCTTAGAGTGGTGTTTGATTGCGGCGCCAGCTACAAAGGAGAGTCTCTGAATGAACAGCTGTTGCAGGGCCCTGATCTAACTAGCTCACTTATTGGAGTGGTCACTCGGTTCAGGAAGGAGCCTGTGGTCATTATGGGTGACATAGAATCCATGTTCCACCAAGTGCGAGTGCCCCCAGAAGATGCCGACTTGTTGAGATTTCTCTGGTGGCCACAAGGAGACCTAACTCAACCATCATGTGAGTTCAGGATGAGGGTGCATCTTTTTGGCGCCACATCGTCCCCGAGCTGTGCCAATTTTGCACTCCGGAAGTGTGCAGATGATTATGGGCATGAGTTCAAAGATGAGACCGTGGACAAAGTATACCACTGCTTTTATGTAGACGACTGTCTGGTGTCGGTAGCAGCAGAAGAGGAAGCGCTGATATTGTGCCACGAGCTTGTGTCACTCTGTGCCAAAGGAGGTTTCTGTTTAACCAAGTGGCTCAGTAACAGGACAGCAGTGCTGGATAGCATCCCTGAAGCTCGCAAAGCTAAAGGAGTGAAGCAGTGGGATTTGGAGAGAGAGTTTCTGCCCATCGAGCGTGTGCTGGGTGTGGAGTGGTGTATCAGGTCAGACACTTTCAAGTTCAAGATTGTGCTGAAAAACAGACCACTTACCCGAAGAGGGATTCTTTCGACCGTGAGCTCTATATATGATCCCCTGGGAATGCTCAGTCCAGTTGTTCTGAAAGCAAAGAAGCTTTTGCGTGACCTATGCAAGAGAAGAATTGGGTGGGATGATCAAATTCCAGAAACAGTCTCTACAGAGTGGTTGAAGTGGCTGCAAGGGCTCCACCTTCTGGACAAGTTTGAGATGTGCAGGTGTTTGAAACCTGTAGAATTTGGAAATGTTATTACTGCTCAATTGCACCATTTCTGTGATGCAAGTGAAGAGGGCTACGGTACTGTCACATATTTACTGCAGCAGAATGAATCTCTTCAAAGGCACAGTGCTTTCATTATGGGAAAAGCTCGGGTGGCCCCTCTGAAGACCGTGACCATACCAAGAATGGAGCTCATTGCAGCAACAATGGCCAGTCGCATGGACGTCCTGTGGAGGAAGGAGCTGCACATGTCTTTGCAAGACTCTGTGTTCTGGTCTGATAGTGCATCTGTGCTCAAGTATATTAAAAATGAGACATCTAGATTCAAGATATTTGTGGCCAATCGAGTGTCAGAGATATTAAAATCGTCCCGACCTGAGCAATGGAGGTATGTTGACACTGCGTCGAATCCAGCAGATGCGGCATCCAGAGGTGTCAAAGTGGAGGCTTTCCTCAAGAATGAGATGTGGCCGTCAGGTCCACCATTTATTCGTCGGCCAGTAACTGAGTGGCCTGAGAACCCTGAGTCAGTGGAACATCTCTCTCAAGATGATCCAGAGCTGAAAAAAATTGTAACAGTGAATGCAGTGCAAGCAGAAGAAGATCCCATGACTCACCTGGTTCATCATTATTCCTCTTGGTTTCGGCTGAAGAAGGCCGTGGCGTGGTGGTTGAGATATATGGAATGGTTGTGGTTGTGCAGTAAAAGGAGAAAGGAACTGTCAACTCAAAATCAACTGCGTTTAAATATGGATCAAGAAATGTCTGTGTTCAAAAGGAAATTGGTTCAGAGGGCTCTTACAGTGGAGAACATTGATAAAGCTGAGATGACAATAATTAAGTTTTGTCAAAGAAAAAGGTTTCCAGAAGAGTTTTTGTGTTTGGAAAAGAGCCAAAACATCAAGAAAAATAGTCGGCTGTACAAACTGTCTCCAAAACTGGAGGATGGCATGTTACGTGTTGGCGGGCGGTTAAGTAAATCTTCATTACCTCTTGAGTCTAAGCATCCCATCATACTGGCAAAAGATCTCCATATTTCTACTCTGCTGTTGAGAAGTATTCACCAACAAGTGGGGCATAGTGGGCGTAACCACATGCTATCCAAGCTCAGGGAGAAATATTGGATCACAGGAGTCAGCACTGCTATAAGGAGCGTTTTATCCAAATGCACTACTTGCAGGAGACTCAATGCTGCTCCAGTGTACCAGCAGATGGCAGACTTGCCCACAGAAAGACTTAAGCCAGATGAGCCTCCATTTACAAGAGTTGGAGTTGACTATTTTGGACCTTTTGAAGTGAGAAGTAGAAGAAGTACTGTAAAACGTTATGGTGTCATTTTTACATGTCTTGCATTGAGAGCTATCCACATTGAGGTGGCACCTTCACTGAGTACTGATTCCTTCATAAATGCACTGAGGCGTTTTATTGCAAGAAGAGGACAGGTTCGTGAATTGCGCTCTGACAATGGAACGAATTTTGTGGGAGCGGAACGTGAGCTTAAAATGGCCATAGAGCAGTGGAACCAGGCACAGGTTCATGAGGTGTTGCTCCAAAAGGGGATCAAGTGGTCATTTAATCCACCTGCCGGATCACATCACGGAGGTTCGTGGGAGAGACTGATCAGGTCTGTGAGGAAGGTTCTGAACTCCACTCTCAAAGTTCAAAATCTGGATGAAGAGGGCCTTCACACAGTTCTCTGTGAAGTTGAAGCCATCCTTAACAGCCGGCCTATCACCAAAGCCTCTACTGATCCAAATGACCTGGAAGCACTAACACCGAACCATTTGTTGCTGCTAAAAGGCCAGCCCTCTTTACCCCCTGGAGAGTTTCAAGCTTCTGACCTGTACACACAAAGGAGATGGAAACAGGTACAGTACATATCTGATCTTTTCTGGAAGCGTTGGACAAAGGAGTACTTACCATTGTTACAGGAGAAACAGAGATGGACTGGAGTCCAGAGGAACCTCGTTGTAGGGGATCTCATTCTGTTAATGGACAGTACCGCGCCCAGAAATTCATGGATTATGGGACGTATAGTGCAAACCTATCCAGATCGCAAAGGGTTTGTCCGCCAAGTTCGCATTAAGACCAAAACTAGTTGTTTGGACAGGCCCATTTCCAAAGTCTGCTTGTTGCTGGAGTCTGAGGAGGCTGCATAAAACGTTGTTGACCTTCTAGACTTTTCTGTGGACTTTGCTTCTGAACTTTTGGACATTCTGATCTCAAAGACTCTGGACTATTCGGTCATAAGGATGACCCAAGGGACTGTTGCAAGTGCATCTATTCATGGACTATTAATGATCCATTACATCTATTGCATTGGAATGTCTTTATGGTAATCATTTATTCTCCTATGTCTCCTATGTTAGTGAAATGTGAATTATTATGTGGAACTTAATAATTAGGGGCTGGTGTGTAGGAGACAGAAATAAGGTGCACTGTGTGTCTGTACGAGTGATTGGTCCTTGGTAGAAGGGGCGGGGCGCACAGGGACAGGTGCGCGTGCACGTGTGTGTGTGTGTGAAAAGCGCGCACTACCTGGGGACACAGATGAGGAGTGTCAGGGCGGGTAGCCGTAATTTTTGTTGACCGCTGGTTCTGTTCACCATATACATTCTTTTCTGTTTTCCACATTCTTACTCTTCTCTTTGCTGCGCTGCTGATAGCTCTGTGTTTGTAATAAACCTATAAAACGCATGTTGGATCTCAGCGTATAGCTTTGTTAACAATAGTTTAAGCGCGTCACAAAGCTACGAATCCAGGACCCACTCTGACCCTCTCCTAGCGGCTCCAAGGTTTGTACAAAGAAGCCGCTACAATAAGGTTTACTTTAATTTTATATTAGTGCCAGAAGGAATCTGGATGTCTTAACCTAATGAAACAATCGGTCTGAAACTTAAAAAGTATAAGTCATTTTTCAGATTTATGCTGATGTATATTCAGTTGTTGTCACTTTAATAAATATACAATAATCAAATACAACTATTTTTTGTTGTATGTCAAAGATTAGTAAGGTTAATTTCAGTTACAACCGGCCCTTGGAGGACAACACCGATGCCAATGTGGCCCTTTGTCAAAATGAGCTCGACACCCATGCTCTAAGTGAAACGTGCCTTTTGTTTGACCAAGTTGAATAGTTCTTGTTTACTAATTTAGTTCCACAGTTGTGAGGCGCTTCATGCTAAGCTAACAGTGAGCTAACAGTGAGCTCCTGCGCTCTGAAGAACTTCTGTTCTGCGCTGTCGCTCTGATGCTTATTTAGACGACGGGCATCACATGTAATATCTCCGACACTGTGCATTGCAATACTGGAATTTCCCCTTTGTGGAACAAATAAAGGTTTTGTTTTTTTTTCCTTTTTTATGACATTTTTTGGTGAACTAGTGTATTTTAGCAAAACTAAGTCTGATATTTGACACAATGTATTTCCTTAAAGTTGGTGTAGCTAACTGTTTTAGTTGTAAATAAGTAAACTTTGTGTTTTCCATCAAAAAGTCTCTGATTAATGCAGCACAAAATGAGACGACTGAGTACTCTCTGAATCGAATAATAAAGGATTGTAGTTCTAATCAGGATCAGAATGCAGCGTTCTGATTGGCTGAGCTTGGGTGGTCCTCTCCAGTTTCACTTTAAAAGCGAAAAAAGAGGATTTTAAATTTGCAACCAAAACTTAAAACATATTAAAAATGCATTAAAGGATTTATGTGAGGAAGTTCTCAGATTTAAAACCTAAATTGTGTTTGCAGTGTAAAAATCACCAACCAAACCTTTACGTCCACATCAGCTGTAGTTGTTGAGCAGTGAGTGACAAAACTGTTCTGATGCACTGTTCATGTAAAGTTTCCCCCACACAGACCCGTTAGTGGGCGTGGCCTCTGATCCTGACTGTATCTAAGCACTGAACGTTCATTTCTCTCAAACTCTAAACCCCTCTGAGGTGATTATATGAAGTACAAAGTGAGTCTGTGCTTGATAAACGCTGAACCGGATAAATCCATGTAAATGATGTAAATGTGGTGTTTGTTCTGTGGCTCTGGGCTGGAGCTTCTCTGTTCTCAGAGTTTTGTTCTGTTTGTGCTGCTTCTGCCTCTGGCTCCATCTGAAACGTTTTAAACTCTTTCTTTCTCTGTCTCTGGCTCAAAAGAATCGTGTTTGTTTGAAGTGGCTTCAGGAGGAAGCTGTGTTTCAGAACAACTTAAAACTAACACACACTCGCCCAGTGTTAGCGGCTAACGTCTGTATGCTAGTCTTGTGTTAGCGCCTGAAGTTTGACAGAAATGTGTCCAAATGTCCACAAACCTGACCTAACATCACTTAAAGGTGGGGTAACTAACCTTTTTAGTTGTAAATTTGTAAACTTTGTGGTTTCCACTGAAAAGTATACAGTAAATACAGCACTTTGTGAAAAAATGAGACCTCTGAGTTCTGTCTGAACTGAATAATAAAGTTTTTTGTTCTAATCAGGAGCTGAATGCTGCGCTCTGATTGGTTGAGCTGGGGTGGTCCTCTCCAGCTTCACTTTGTTGTTTGTATAAAGAAGTTTAAAAGCCATAAATGCAACTAAAATGAATATATGTCGATATTAACCTTGTGTGGAAGGATTTATGAGAGGAAGTTGTCAGATTTAAAACCTAAATCGTGTTTGCTGAAAATCAGCTGCCACATCTTTAAGTTTGCTGTAATGTTGTCTCCTTCTGCCTATGAAGTAACCCTTATTAATAGAACACTGTATTGCACTATATACGTGGGCAAACTGCGGCCCAGGGGCCAAATGCAGCTCATCACCTTTTAATCAGCAAAACTGATTGAAACTTGTTTTTGTCTCTTAGAAATACAAGAGACAAAAACTTGGGCTACAACAATAAACTTGGAGCTAGAGCTGGGCAATATCATATATCATATATTGTGATTAATGTGGAAGAGTTGAAATTGAGAATATTGTGATATAGAGCTTCTGCAGCTAACGTCACGCTATCCCAGCATGCATTGCATATTCTCAGGTCGGAGCCCGCATTCTGGAAAATTATCACAATTTCGAAATTAAAAACTGAGACACAAGTTATTGGCTCTGTGCTGTTGTCTTGTTTTCGTTCAAAAAGTACATCCTGTACACACAACCACTTCCTGTTCAATGCTTTCTATGGGGTTTTCACTACATCAGCTTCAAACAAATAAATCCTCTTTAGATCAGACAGTTGTGGTGAAAGTTACAGAAAACATGATAAAGACTTTACAAACCAGAGGAATATTTCACCAGAGACACTTGTGAGTTTAAAAAGAGACTAACGCTAACAGGAAGTGGACGTATGTACAGAAGTTAGCTGTGTTGAACAATCACAAGCCTGTAACTCCCCAGTCGGAGTCAGAGTCCAAAGTGAATGTGCGTATGCCCTGAAGCCTCTGCGCAGGCGCATAAACGTTAGTGTTTGACTACCTACAAGGACAAACAACAGAGAATATGCTATATTTCACATTTAATTTTTAAATGTGTTTATTTTAGATCACATAAGAGCTTAACATCTCTGAAAACACAAATTTAACTGAATAAACTTCTTCGAACAGCTCAGGGCAGTGAGATTTCGAGGTCACCAACGTTGTGACATTTAATGTTTTTTAGTGTCGAAAATACGAGACTTTACATGACTTTTTGTTATTAAACTTTCCTAACGGACGTTTTTAATCTAAATAACGTTTTTAGCCGTTTGTGTCAGTTTAAACAATGAAAATATAATCAAGCTAACAACTAGCATGACTGACTCCAATTCGGCACTGGACTCTGATTGGGGAGTGACAGGCCAACTGAAGTTCTGTGCACAGAGACTATTGCGCAGGGTAATGAACATTTGGTGAAAATAGTAAGAATATTCTTATGCACTTAGTCTATTCATGGCTCATTCATTCTCATGTATGTCCTCTGAAACTTCTGTCAGAGCAAAATGGTGCATTTTTTCACTTTCACTTTCTCTCTTCTTCTCTCCTCTCTCTCTTCTCACTCTTTTACGTTAGCTCCTCTCTCGCTCATCCTTTTCTCTTCTCTCCTAACTAATCCCTGACTCATATTATCAAGTTCTATCAACATAAAGAGTACTTTGACTGACTGCCTTAGAATTTTTTTACAGTGTATAATCATTTGTATTTACAACAGGTAATAATAAACCAAATCAAGTGAAAATGAGACCATGCATAAAGCTCTTTAAGTCGTTGCAGCTCAGACTGAAAGCTCCTCTGCAGCTGTAAACAGTAAATATTTGTGATTGGCGGAGGATCCATGAGTTCCTCTCACATGTGCCCAGATGTGAAGAAGGAGAAGATTCTGTTTTTAGATCAGACGCTGCCTGTGATGATAGACAGTCATATTTCATCAGACGCTCACGGATCAGTCTGTTCACCGTCACAACCGGCTCTGAGATCCAGTTTAGAAAAGGAACGACTGACAATAAACGTTATAAATCTCTGCTTATTGGACTCTGACATTGAAGGTTATATTTATGAATGGAATTATAGATATATTTCCATGATATTCACTTTATTTGGAAAGAGTTTGAGTATGTTTGTGCTTCTCTTCTTACCTGGATAATACAGTCAATGAAGAGAGAGAGAGAGAGAGAGAGAGAAAGAGAGAGAAGAGAGAGAGAGAGAGAGAGAAGGAAGAGAAGAGAGAAGAGAGAGAGAGAGAGAGAGAAGACAGGGAGAGAGAGAGAGAGAAGAGAAAGAGAGAGAGAGAGAAAGAGAGAAAGAGAGAGAGAGAGAGAGAGAGAGGAGAGAGACAAGAGAAAGAGAGAGTGAAGGAGAGAGAGAGAGAGAAAAGAAGAGAGGAGAGAAAGAAGGAGAGAGGAGAAGAGAGGGAGGAGAAGAGAGAGAAAGAAGAGAGAGAGAGAAAAAGGAGAGAGAGACAGAGAAAGAGAGAGTGAAGAAGAGAGAGAGAGAGAAAGAGTGACAGAGCGAGAGAGAGAGAGAGAGAGAAGAGAGAGAGAAAGAAGAGAGAGCAGAAAGAGAGAGAGACAGACAAAAGAGAGAGTGAATGAGAGAGATCTCATCCTTTTCTCCTCCGCCCCCCCACCCGCAGGAAAAAGGGAAGCCCGAGAGGGGTACGTTACGCCGAGTGTTGGTTGTTGAGAGAGATCTCTCTCCACTCTCTCTTCTCCGTCCTCTCTCCTCGATGCCCTACTCTCTACCTCGTCTTTCTCTCTCTTCTCTCTCTCTCCTCTCTCTCTCGCTCTGTCACTCTCTTCTCTCTCTCTCTCTCTCTCTTCACTCTCCTTCTTCCGTCTCTCTCCCTCACTTTCTCTCCTCTCTTCTCTCTTCTCTCTCTCCCTCCCTCCTCTTCTCTCTCTCTCTCTCTCTCCCCTTCTTCTCTCTCTCTCTCCTTCCCTTCACTCTCTTTCTCTGTCTCTCTCCTCCTCTTCTCTCTCTTCTCTCGCTCTCTCTTTCCTTTCTCTTCTTTCTCTTTCTCTTCTCTCTCTCTCTCTCCCTGTCTCTCTCTCCCTCCTCTCTCTCTCTCTCTCTCTCTTCTCTTCGCTCTCTCTCTCTTTCTCTCTCCTCTTTCCTTCTCTCCTCGTTCTTCTCTCTCTCTCTCTCCTCTCTCTCTCTCTCTCTCTCTCATTACACGTATTATCCAGGTAAAGAGAGAAGCACAAACATACTCAAACTCTTTCAAATAAGGAATATCATGGAATATATCTATAATTCCATTCATTAAATATAACTCATTCATTAGTCCAATAAGCAGAGAATTATAACGTTTATTGTCCAGTCGTCCTTTTCTAAACGGATCTCAGAAGCCGGTATTTGACGCGTAACAGACTGATCGGAGCGTCTGATGAAATGACGTGTCTATCATCACCAGCAGCGTCTGATCTAAAAACATGAATCTCTCCTTCTCACATGGCCACATTGAGAGGAAACTCATGGATCCTCCCCATCACCAAATATTTACTGTTTACAGCTGCAAGGAGCTTCCAGCTGAGCTGACAACGACTTAAAAAGCTTTATGCATGTCTCATGCACTTGATTTGGTTAATATTACCTGTTGTAAATACCAAATGATTATACACGTAAAAAAATTCTAAGCCCAGCTCAGTCAAGTAACTCTTTATTTGATAGAACTTGAAATATGAGTCAGGGATTAGTTAGGAGAGAAAGAAGAAAAGGATTGACGAGAGAGCTAACGTAAAAGAGAGTGAGAAAGAAGAGAGGAGAGAAGAAGAGGAAAGGAAAGTGAAAAAATGGCACCATTTTGCTTCTGACAGAAGTTTCAGAACATTACATGAGAAGAATGAGCCATGAATAACTAAGTGCATAGAATATCTTACTATTTCACCAATGTTTCATTACCCCTCGCAATAGTCTCTTCACATAACTTGCATTGGCCTGTCACCCCCAATCAGAAGTTCAGTGCCAATTGAGTCAGTCACTAAGTTGTAGCTGATTATATTTCATTTTAAACGACACAAACGGCTAAAAACGTGTATTTAGATTAAAAAAACTCCGTAGCGAAAGTTTAATAACAAAAAGTCATGTAAAGTCTCGATTTCGACACTAAAAACATTAAATGTTCCACAACGTTGTGACCTCAAATCCTCACTGCCCTACTGTTTCGAAAAGGTTATTCAAGTAAAATTGTGTTTTCAGAGATTAACTCTTATGGATCTAAATAAACACATTTAAAAATTAAATGTGAAATATAGCATATCTCTGTTGTTTGTCTTGTAGTTAGTCAACACTAACGTTTATCGCCTGCGCAGAGCTTCCAGGGCATACGCACCATCACTTGGACTTCTGACTCCGACTCGTAGTTACAGGGCTTTTGATTGTTCAACCACACTAACTCTGTACATACGCTTCCACTTCCTGTTAGCGTTAGTCTCTTTTATAAACTCACAATGTCTACTGGTGAAAATTTCCTCGTTTGTAAAGTCTTTTATCAGTTTTCTTAACTTCACCACAACGATCTGATCTAAAGAGGGATTAGTTGTTGAAGCTGATGTAGTGAATAACCCCATAGAAAAGCATTGAACAGGAATGTTGTGTGTACAGGATGTACTTTTTGAACGCAAAACAACAACAGCACAGAGCCAATAACTTGGTCCAGTTTTTAATTTCGAGAATTGTATAATTTCCAGAATGCGGGCTTCCGACCTGAGAATATGCAATGCATGCTGGATAGCGTGACGTTAGCGGCAGAACTCTATATCACCAATATTCTCAATTTCAAATCCTCCACATTAATCACGAATATATGATATATGATAGTGCCAGCTCTAGCTCCAAGTTATTGTTGTAGCCCAAGTTGTCTCTTGTATTCTAACAGACCAAAAACAAGTTTCAATCAGTTTTGCTGATTGTAAAAGTGATGAGCTGCTTTGGCCCCGGGCCCCAGTTGCCCACGTATATAGTGCAATACAGTTTCTATTAAAAGGGTTACTTCATAGCAAAGAGACAACATAACAGGCAACTTAAAGAATGCAGCTGTATTCAGCAACACGGACTTTAGGTTTTAAATCTGACAACTTCCTCTTCATAAATCCTTCCACACAACTTAATATCGGACAATAATTCATTCTTAGTTGCCATTTATGCTTTTAACTAACTTCTTTATACCAAACAAAAACAAAGTGAAGCTGGAGAGACCACCCAGACTCAACCAATCATGAGCGCCAGCCATTCAGCTCCTGATTAGAACTAAAAAAACTTTTATTATCAGTTCAGACAAAACTCAGAGTTCTCATTTTTCACAAAGTGCCTGTATTACGCTATACTTTTATCAGTGGAAACCACAAAGTTTACCAAATTTACAACTAAAAGTTAGTTACCCCACCTTTAAGTGATGTAGGTCAGGTTGTGAACATTTGGACACATTTCTGTCAAACTCAGGCGCTAACCAAAGACTAGCATACAGACGTAAGCGCTAAACACTGGGCGAGTGCTGGTTGTTATTTTAATTGTTCTGAAACACAGCTTCCTCCTGAACCACTTCCAACAACACACGATTCTTTGACCAAGACAGAGAAAGAAAGAGTTAAAAAACGTTTCAGATGGAGCCAAGGCAGAAAGCAGCACAAACAGAACCAAAAACGCTGAGAACAGAGAAGCTCCAGGCCCAAGCCCACAGAACAAAACACGCACATTTACATCATTTCATGATTTATCGGTTCAGCGTTATCAATCACAGACTCACTTTGTACTTCATATAATCACCTCAGAGGGGTTTAGGTTGAGAAAATGAACGGTTCATGGCTTAATACATCAGGAATCAGAGCCACCCCACTAACGGTCTGTGGGGGAGAACTTAACATGACAGTGCATCAGAACAGTTTGTCCACTCACTGCCTCAACAACTTACCAAGCTGATGGACGTAAAAAAGGTTTGGTTTGTGATTTTTACACTGCAAACACAATTTATTTCTAAATCGAGAACTTCCTCACATAAATCCTTTAATGCATTTTTAATATGTTTAAGTTATTGGTTGCAAATTAAAATCCTCTTTTTTCCTTTTATAAATGAAACTGGAAAGAGCCACCCAAGCTCACAAATCAGAACGCTGCATTCTGATCCTGAATTAGAACTACAATCCTTTATTATTCGATTCGAGAGAGTACTCGTCGTCTCAATTTTGGCTGTGCATTAATCAGAGACTTTTTGATGGAAAACACAAAAAGTATACTTATTACCAACTTAAAACAGTTCAGCTCTACACAACTATTAAGGAAATACATTTGATGTTCAAATATCCAGACTTAGTTTGCTAAAAATTACACTAGTCTCACCAAAAAATGTCATAAAAAAGAAAAAAAACAAAAAACCTTTATTTGTTTCCACAAAGGGGAAAATTCCAGATATTGCAATGCACAGCTGTCGAGATATTACATGTGAATGCCCGTCGTCTAAAATAAGCATAGCGCGAGCTAACGAACACAGAATCTAAAGTTCTTCAGAGCGCAGAGCTCACTGTTAGTCCTGTTAGCTTAGCATGAAGCGCCTCACAACTTGGAACTAAAAATTAGTAAACAAAAACTATTTCATTAGCGTTCGATATCTAAACAGGATGACGCACAGGTTCACTTAGAAGCATGAAGATAGCAGCCATTGTGAGGATCACACCGAGCCACTAATTCGCAATTCCAGGCTTATGACCCCCAAGCACCCCAGAGTATTGTAGCACTGAAATATGACGACAATACAAACTACTTCGATCACTAAGCAAAACAAAACACATAGACGGCTAACCGATTATTGATAACTATGATATCTAATCTCATAAAAACGTGACACAACATATCAGGGCCTTGTGACTAGACGACCATACAGCGATCATAACTGAAAAAAAATGCGCCTTATACATTTTAAAAGTTTATCAGCAAACACGAGTGTCTTGACTCGTTAGTAAACAGCACATTCCTTCTGGCAGCTGAAGACTATAAAATAAGAATGTTTGAGAACCATATAGTAGCACACTCCTATGCATTCTACACCCCTCAGACTCTGTGGAGCGCTAGGAGTGGCGATCAGAGCGCTGTCCCGCAATATCGTAGCTTGCGTGCCCGCGCGATGAAAACTATTGAATATAAACACACAATCAACATAATACGCTGCAAGATCCAACATGTAACCATCGTCTTCAGATAAGAATGTATATACAGACTCCTCTGCACGAGACAGGCTATATCAGCAAGTCAGCGGCCAAAAGAGTGAAGAGTACATAGAAGCTGTACGAGAACCAGCAACCATATAAGCAACATGCTATTCTATGTATGAGAAAAGCCGAAAACCACCGGAGCACAAACAAAATAATATAGAGCGTGCAACTTTACACACACCCTAATCTCCTCACGCTATCTGTGTCTCACGGAAAGAGCCGATAGAATGACGGCCTTTCACACACTCCAACTCTATCTACGCAACAGCGCAACCTTGTGAGTCCCTGAATAACGCAACCCGAACACACAAGCTTGAAATCTACCAAAACCATGACCCAAAACCTACCGTTTACAGACCAACAACCCAGCTCGCTCTCTCTTGGTGCCACTACACCACCATCCCCATAAATACAAGTCCCCACCAATCAATTCACATTCCAAACACTTACCAAACATACGAGAGCACGATATGGAAGTATCATCACAATTGATCATGACCATACTATAAGACATCACTCTCAAGTGTACGATCAGTACATGATAAGCAAGAGATCAATCAAATAAGACACAAGATGAAATAGCATCCATCTTAAAATCCACTTGTTGGTGTGACAACTATCTCCCTCGGTGCACGCGAAAGAGAGGAGGAAGAAAATTGAAGATCCAATGGGGGCGTCATGATGAACCGAACATAAGCCACGAGAGTCCTATATAGTATATCAGCATATGTCCCAACACCCCGCAACAACGCTCCACAGAAAAGCTCACATAGAAACGAGTCTGGCATGTCTGAACCCAATACATACTTTTACCAGGCCTGCCATTCAAGACTCGCATCACCAATTAGCAAGCACACCCAAATTGACTAATGATGAGAGACCATGTCCATCAAATCATCCATCTAATTCTGGCTTACACTGCGAAACCTCTGGCAGACGAACCCTTTTAGACTTTTGTACGCTTGGAATAATAGATATTCGCATCTTTAATTCCTATTCCGCCCAAACATCCAGATAGCGAATTTTTAAAGCTAAAATGTACGCAGAACATCAGCGAATTGTACCTTTACGTCTTCTACCTATCACGGAATGAACTACACACCTTACGAAACCGAGGAGCTCCTCGGGCTACCTCCATCGTCATCTCTGTTTCTCCATTGTATACAAATCTACACTACACCCTCCTATTTGCGCCCAACGCTTCCCAGACAAAGAATCAGCACTAAGTCAGCGATAGTACCCTGCCTTCCATCTCCTTATGTGTTAACAAGCTTAGCCAGTATATGCTTGAATAACTCCCCAGATGTATATAAATGTATATAAAAAAGCTGCCTAATAGTCTTAGCATCACAAGAGATCAGATAGGAGGCTCTCGCACTGCGCCCTCCCACTGCCAGCCGCCAGCGTTGGTGAAAGTAGACACTCCAAATAATTACAAATTCGATTCAATGACACGCTGTTCAAAACTGTACACATGTCATCTTGAGACCCAACGCGGATAAGTCAAGGACAACTTGTTGCCGTGCTCCTTCTCGCATTCACTAAAGCCGCGCTAACAAGAGACA
>JBBPFD010000454.1:0-18940 GCA_038363315.1 Mugilogobius chulae
CAGTATTATTGTACTTCAAAGTACTTCATTAGAGCAGAAAAATTGACAGATCTTGAGAAAGTGACTAAATTTTAAAAAATGTTTTAAAAGGGTATCACAATGGGACTCTGCACACATGTGCTAAGGCTGTTGAGTAGCTACGCACTAACCAAAATGTCAAAATATTACTGTATTGTAGTACTCAAGTATCAATCAATCAATCAATTTATTTTTGTATAGCCCAAAATCACAACAACAGTCGTCTCTGAGGACTTCCCAAGATTATTAATTTTAGCAAATATGAATAATAGGAAATCAAAATAAAACAATACATATTCAATAAAACAATACACATTCAATGAAACATTTGATCAAGCAGATTATTAGTAGAGCAGATGAATGATTGTCCAGAACATCCCCTGTCCTTAGACCCTCCTTCTCGGCAAGGAAAACTCAAAAAAACCCTAAGGGAAAAAGAGAAACCTCGAGGAGAACCACAGTGAAGAAGGGTTCCACTCCCATGGACGGACAGGCTGTAGATGTAACTAAGGCAAAGTTATAGAGTTTATGTTTGTGGAGCCAGAGTCCATAAGCAGAGGGAAACGACTCGTCTAGCAGGGTCAGGACAGGCCAATCCTGGAGAGGAAGGTGGGGCGGAGGTCCAAGCATCAGTGGTCCGGCCCACGTCACTGGAACAGCAATGATCTGAAACAGTTACACTCCCCGAGAGGGGAGTGGGACAGGGGACAACGAGTGAATAGCAAAGAACAGACTAGAGATGAACTGTAGTTTATTATTCTTTACAAGAAAGGCAGAAGTGAGAGGATAGTGCTCAAGTTGCCATACTTTCCCCAGTATAATTGCTCCTAGGGCAGCCTGACTAGAACTATGGGTTTAGAGTCTGTTCCTAACTGACCTGATCATAAGCTAATCCGAAGAGGAACGTTTTGAGCCTAATCTTAAATGTAGAGACTGTGTCAGCGTCTTTGACATGAGCAGGGAGCTGATTCCATAGCCAGGGGGCTTGATAGCTAAAAGCTCTGCCTCCTATTGTGCTTTTAGAGACTCTAGGAACCACCAGAAGTCCAGCATCTTGAGAGCGAAGTGAACGGTTAGGATGATAAGGAATTATTTCATCTTTGATATAAGAAGGGGCCAAGTCATTTAAAGCTTTATAGGTTAGAAGAAGAATTTTAAATTTGACTCTAGACTCAACAGGAAGCCAGTGAAGATCTTTTAGTACTGGGGTAATGTGTTCTCGTTTTTTAGTACCTGTTAGTACTCTTGCTGCTGCATTTTGAACTAATTGAAAACTTTTTATTGAGCTTTTAGGACACGCTGCAAGCAGGGAGTTACAGTAGTCTAACCTCGACGTGACAAAGGCATGGATTAGTTTTTCAGCATCATTTTTAGGCAGTAGATTTCTAATTTTGGCAATATTTCGCAAGTGAAAATAGGCAGTTTTGCACGCTTGACTAATATGTGCTTTGAATGAGAGCTCTTGGTCAAATAAGACTCCAAGGTTTCTTACAGTCGAGCTGGAGGCTACACTGACATTGTCCAGTGTGATTATCTGCTCAGTTAGAGAGTCGCGCAGATGTTTAGGGCCGAGTAAAATCACTTCTGTTTTATCAGGATTAAGGAGTAGGTAGTTAAGGCTCATCCAGGTTTTTATATCCTTCACACAGGCACTGAGTCTTTCTATTTGACCAGTCTGATCTGGTTTCATTGATAAGTACAGCTGAGTGTCATCTGCATAACAGTGGAAGTCAATGCCATGCTTTTTGATAATGTTACCTAGCGGCAGCATATAGAGAGTAAAAAGAATTGGACCAAGTACAGAGCCCTGTGGCACACCGCAGGTTAATTTAGAACATTGTGAGGAGCTTTGGTTTACATTAACAAACTGATACCTATCGGTTAAATAGGATTTAAACCAGCTCAGAGCAGTTCCTCTGACACCTACATCACATTCTAATCTCTGCAGTAAAATATTGTGATCAATCGTATCAAACGCTGCGCTGAGATCCAGCAGAACCAGGATTGAGATCAGTCCGTTGTCAGCAGCTAATAACAAATCATTTGTGACTTTAAGGAGAGCTGTTTCCGTACTATGATGAGCTCTAAAACCAGACTGGAATGTTTCAAATAAATTATTCTCCTGTAGGTGGCGACAGAGCTGTTTAACTACAACTCTCTCAAGTATTTTGGAAATAAAGGGAAGATTTGAAATAGGTCTATAATTGGCTAAAACTTCAGGATCAAGGTTTGGCTTTTCAAAAGAGGTTTAATTACAGCATATTTAAAAGACTGTGGAACATAGCCACTTTTTAATGAGGTATTTATTATACTAAGAATAGGATCTAACATCAGAGGGAGAATGTCTTTGAGAAGCCTACTTGGGATTGGGTCTAAAATACAAGTTGAGGTTTTAGAAGACTTAAAAGCTGAAATTAAATCTGCTTTACTAAGAGAAACAAAGTTGTCTAATATTACAGGTGGATCTAAATGAGACCCTACTTTTACAGCTTGGATTTGTTCAGTGCTAATAGCAGGAGTGATTTCATCTATTTTATCTCTAATATTGATTATTTTATTATTAAAAAATGTCAAAAAATCATCAGAACTGAGAGTAACTGGGATTGATGGTTCTACTGCACTGTGGCAGTTGGTCAGCCTGGCTACAGTGTTAAATAGAAACCTAGGATTATTTTTATTTACTTCTATTAGATTTGAATAGTATCTGGTTTGAGCCGTGCGCAGAGCCTGTTTATAAGACAGAAGGCAAGTTTTCCATGCTTCTAGGGATTGCTCTGAATGGCATTTACGATACGGTCGTTCTAATTTCCTAACCTTTTGTTTAAGTGCACGCAGTTCTTCATTATACCATGGAGAAGATTGCCTTGGCCTAACGGACTTATGTTTTAAGGGAGCAACAGTATCAAGAGCAGTTTTCAAGGAGTCCATGGTTTTGTCAACAAATTGGTCACTTATATTGGGATTAAGCTTATCCTCATCTGGGTCACATGACATGTCACTGAATATTGGCCCTATTATTTCTTTAAATTTTATAACTGTTTTTTCAGATATTGTTCTTTTTGTTATTATTTTATTCTGAGGAGCAGAGAAATCTTTTAGAGTAAACTGAAAAGTAATTAGAAAATGATCTGATAGTACTGGGTTTTCAGGGAGACATTTAGATCACTGATCTCTAAACCATATGTGAGTACAAGATCTAAAGTGTGCTTGTGACAGTGTGTTGGTTTATTTACATTCTGGGTGAAACCAATGTCATTTAGAAGAGCGCTGAAAGCTTTACTTAGGCAATCATCGTTCAGGTCTAATTTAATATTGAAGTCTCCGAGTATAATTATTTTGTCCCAGTCTAATACTAGGCCTGATATAAAGTTTGAAAATTCGGTTAGAAACTCAGAATAAGGACCAGGAGGTCGATAAATTATTATAAATAACACACCCTCTTGTTTTTTCCACTTGGGGCAGGTTATAGATAGTGTGAGGCTTTCAAAGGAGTTAGATGCATTACTAGTTTTTGGGCAGAGAAGTAAACTAGAGTGAGAGATAGCTGCCACACCTCCACCTCGGCCTGTGCTCCTAGCAGTTTGAAAGTTATAGTGACTTGGAGGTGTGGACTCATTTAATCTTACATAGTCATCAGGTTGAAGCCATGTTTCAGTCAAAGCTAAAATATCAATATTGTGATCAGTAATCAATTCATTAACTAAAAGGGATTTAGAGGAAATTGACCTAATGTTTAGCAATCCGCATTTTACAAACTTATTTACTGATTTACTAGTATCACGCATTGGTATTTTTATTAAGTTTTGTGGTCTAACACCTGAGTTGGCTTTTTTGGCGGTACATGTTTTGTTTTTACGAGGGACACACACAGTCTCTATCTGTCTAGGTTCTGAACACTTGATTTGTGACAGTGCAGGCGAGAGCCCAGCACCAGTAACAGAACAGTGCTTTACACAGCTGTTCTGCGCCTGGAACTCATGTTACTCTGTCAATTTAAGTACTTCATAGTGAGCAAAAAATGACAGATTTTGGGATATTGACTAACGTTTTTAAATTTACTATTACATCGTATCAAAATAGGACTTGCACACATGTGCTAAGGCTGTTGAGTACTACCAATGACCACATTATCAAAACATTTTACTGTGGAATTTGAAGTAATTGTACTTCAAAGTACTTCAAAATGAGCAAAAAATGACAGATCTTGGGATTTTGACTAGCAATTTGAATTTTTTTCAAAGGGTATCAAAATGGGATTTAGACACATGTGCTAAGGCTGTTGAGTACTAGCACTGACCAAATTATCAAAATATTTTACTATAGAATTTTGAAGTAATAGTACTTCAAAGTACTTCATAGTAAGCAAAAAAATGACAGATTTTGGGATATTGACTAACATTTTTAAATTTACTATTACATCGTATCAAAATAGGACTTGCACACATGTGCTAAGGCTGTTGAGTACTACCACTGACCAAAATGTTAAAATATTTTACTGTAGAATTTTGAAGTATTTGTACTTCAAAGTACTTCATAGAGAGCAAAAATTGACAGATCTTGAGAAAGTGACTAACATTTTTTTTTTTTTTATTTTAAAGGGTATCAAAATGGGACTTGCACACATGTGCTAAGGCTGTTGAGTACTACCACTGACCAAAATGTTAAAATATTTTACTGTAGAATTTTGAAGTATTTGTACTTCAAAGTACTTCATAGTGAGCAAAAAAATGACAGATCTTGGGATATTGACTAACATTTTTAAATTGAATATTACATCGTATCGAAATGGGGCTTAGACACACGTGCTAAGGCTGTTAAGTACTACCATTGTCCAAATTATAAAAATATTTTACTGTAGAATTTTGAAGTAATTGTACTTCAAATTACTTCAAAATTAGCAAAAATTGATATATCTTAAAAGAGTCCTATTGTGATTTTTTTCAAATATTTAGGAAGAAAGTATGGCATAAGTAGATCAATCATTCCCATTTTGTTTATTGCAAAACACAAAATTTTGTTAAAACGACATAGAAATAGAAAGAGGTTCATTGACTTTCTGTTCAAAACTGCAGAACTGGTAAGCCCTGCCTCTTCATTGTAAAATTTAACTTTAATAAGCCACAGATTTAAAAAATATTATTTTTTGTTATTAGAAAGAGTCTACATGACAATTTTGAACCCAACATGCTCATTTTTAAGTACTTTGAAGTACAATTACGTCCAAATTCTACAGTAAAATATTTTGATAATTTGGACAATGGTAGTACTCAACAGCCTTAGCACGTGTGTCTAAGCACCATTTCGATATGATGTAATATTCAATTTAAAAATGTTAGTCAATATCCCGATCTGTCATTTTTTGGCTCACTATGAAGTATTTTGAAGTACAATTACTTCAAAATTCTGCAGTAAAATATTTTGATAATTTGGTCATTGGTAGTACTCAACAGCCTTAGCACATGTGTGCAAGTCCCACTTCGATACGATGTAATATTCAATTTAAAAATGTTAGTCAATAACCCAAGATCTGTCATTTTTTTGCTCACTATGAAGTACTTTGAAGTACAATTACTTCCAAATTCTACAGTAAAATATTTTGATAATTTGGACAATGGTAGTACTCAACAGCCTTAGCACATGTGTCTAAGCCCCATTTCGATACGATGTAATATTCAATTTAAAAATGTTCGTCAATATCCCGATCTGTCATTTTTTGCTCACAATGAAGTACTTTGAAGTACAATTACTTCAATGTTCTATAGTAAAATATTTTGATAATTTGGTTTATGGTAGTACTCAACAGCCTTAGCACATGTGTGCAAGTCACATTTTGATACGATGTAATAGTAAATTTAAAAATGTTAGTCAATATCCCAAGATCTGTCATTTTTTGCTCAAGTACTTTGAAGTACAATTACTTCCAAATTCTACAGTAAAGTATTTTGATAATTTGGACAATGGTAGTACTCAACAGCCTTAAAACATGTGTGCAAGTCCCATTTTGATACAGTTTAATATTCAATTTAAAAATGTTAGTCAATATCCCAAGATCTGTCATTTTTGGCTCACTATGAAGTACTTTGAAGTACAATTACTTCAAAATTCTATAGTAAAATATTTTGATAATTTGGTCAGTGGTAGTACTCAACAACCTTAGCACATGTGTCTAAATCCCATTTTGATACCCTTTGAAAAAAATTCAAATTGCTAGTCAAAATCCCTAGATCTGTCATTTTTTGCTCATTTGAAGTACTTTGAAGTACAATTACTTCAAAATTCCACAGTAAAATGTTTTGATAATGTGGTCATTGGTAGTACTCAACAGCCTTAGCACATGTGTGCAAGTCCTATTTTGATACGATGTAATAGTAAATTTAAAAACGTTAGTCAATATCCCAAAATCTGTCATTTTTTGCTCACTATGAAGTACTTTGAAGTACAAATACTGCAAAATTCTACAGTAAAATATTTTGATATTTTGGTCAGTGGTAGTACTCAACAGCCTTAGCACATGTTTGCAAGTCCCATTTTGATACCCTTTAAAAATTTTTTAAAAATGTTAGTCACTTTCTCAAGATCTGTCAATTTTTGCTCTCTATGAAGTACTTTGAAGTACAAATACTTCAAAATTCTACAGTAAAATATTTTAACATTTTGGTCAGTGGTAGTACTCAACAGCCTTAGCACATGTGTGCAAGTCCTATTTTGATACAATGTAATAGTAAATTTAAAAATGTTAGTCAATATCCCAAAATCTGTCATTTTTTTGCTCACTATGAAGTACTTTGAAGTACAATTACTTCAAAATTCTATAGTAAAATATTTTGATAATTTGGTCAGTGGTAGTAGTCAACAGCCTTAGCACGTGTCTAAATCCCATTTTGATACCCTTTGAAAAAATTCAAATTGCTAGTCAAAATCCCAAGATCTGTCATTTTTTGCTCATTTTGAAGTACTTTGAAGTACAATTACTTCAAAATTCCACAGTAAAATGTTTTGATAACTTGGTCAATGGTAATGCTCAACAGCCTTAGCACATGTGTGCAAGTCCTATTTTGATACGATGTAATAGTAAATTTAAAAATGTTAGTCAATATCCCAAATCTATCATTTTTTGCTCACTATGAAGTACTTTGAAGTACAATTACTTCAAAATTCTACAGTAAAATATTTTGACATTTTGGTCATTGGTGGTACTCAACAGCCTTAGCACATGTGTGCAAGGCCCTTTTTGATACCCTATATATATATATATATATTTTTTTTTTTAATGTTAGTCACTTTCCCAAGATCTGTCATTTTTTGCTCACTATGAAGTACTTTGAAGTACAATTACTTCAAAATTCTACTGTAAAATATTTTGATAATGTGGTCATTGGTAGTACTCAACAGCCTTAGCACATGTGTGCAAGTCCCTTTTTGATACCCTATAAGTTTTTTTTTTTAATGTTAGTCACTTTCCCAAGATCTGTCATTTTTTGCTCACTATGAAGTACTTTGAAGTACAATTACTGCAAAATTCTACAGTAAAATATTTTGATATTTTGGTCAGTGGTAGTACTCAACAGCCTTAGCACATGTGTGCAAGTCCTATTTTGATACAATGTAATAGTAAATTTAAAAACGTTAGTCAATATCCCAAAATCTGTCATTTTTTGCTCACTATGAAGTACTTTGAAGTACAATTACTTCAAAATTCTACAGTAAAATATTTTGATAATTTGGTCAGTGGTAGTACTCAACAGCCTTAGCACATGTGTGCAAGTCCTATTTTGATACAATGTAATAGTAAATTTAAAAACGTTAGTCAATATCCCAAAATCTAGATTTTTGCTCACTATGAAGTACTTTGAAGTACAATTACTTCAAAATTCTACAGTAAAATATTTTGATAATTCTGTCAATGGTAGTAGAGTGTGACTTTTTTTTTTTTGGTAAGTAGTAAATTACTAGTTTTTCATTGGTGTAATCAAATTGCTAACATTTACATCGATTTATTTTCTCTGGATTGGTATAAAACACTATTATAAATTATTTCTTAACATTTATAAACATTTATAAATCACAAGGACACGTTTACTTCGCTTAACGAAAGTCCGTGACGAAAGGTAGTTCAACTCCGTGGTCTTGGAGCCGAGCAGTGACGAAAGACACGGAGAATCTGCTGTTACCGTAAGCACCCATACAAACGCGCACTCATTTTTTAGGAGCGGCTCACTTGACCACGAAAAAAAGAATAGCGGCTAGCTTGACCGCAGTGAAATGAGCATCTTTTCTACAGCGAATGAAGGCAGCTGGCTTGGTTTATTTCATTCTACAACTAGTAACAGTTAAACTATAGAAATTACTTTCAGCAGCTAAATCAAGCTGACCAAATGGTGTACGTTGTTTATTTATCCGCAAGAGTTGAAGCTGTATCTTGAGTTAACCGAGAAGCTAGCGGCTACAAAACTAGCCGCTGGTTTAAACACATGACTAGCTAGCATTGTTAGCGCTGTTTTCTACTTTTTAAACTGTATTTAAAGTGAGAATCTCAACCAAACACACGACCAGCTAAGTTAGCGCTGTTTTCCTCACTATAAACTGTATTTAAAGTGAGAAATTCAACCAAACACAGCTAACGATAGCCTTGTTTTGTACTCTTTAAACTGTATTTAAAGTGAGGAGCTTAAACAAACACACGACTAGCTAACGTTAGCTCTGTTTTACACTCTTTAAACTGTATTTTAAGTGCTAAAGCTAAAACTGTACCTTCTGTTGAGCTTCATCCACGTGTTTTCGCTGTTTGGGGACTTTGACATCCACGGTCTGCTCGGAGCTGGTCCTCTGAACGGAGCTTCACCTTTACTAAAGTGCCCTTCTCCGGGATGGAAATGAGTCCGAGCGAGCCCACCTGGAGCCCGGCCATCGCAAACATGCCTCCGCACAACCACTGAACGAAATCATGCGGAAAAAACAAGAAGATACTGGCCCAACTGCCGGAGATCACAAAAGTCACGGAGCTCAGACAAACACGTCCGTTCCCTTCCACGGCCAGCGGCCGACTGAACTGCAGCGCTGAACCAGCCTATATATAGTCCCCGAGAGGCAATACGTCACAAAGTCATCTCCGTGGCGACGATCTAGCGATCTGATTGGTTGTTCTTTATCCATTATGTCCTAATGGTGAAAGACCACAGACTTAACTAATGTGTTCAAGATACGAAAATCTTTGACTGGATTCCAGACAAGAGTGAAAGTTTAAGGCAAGGGAAGGAGTCAGGTCCACAGAGTCACGGAGACAACACAGGTCTCCCGTTTGTTTGTGCTGCACTGAATAAAGTAAGTTTGCAAACGCATTTCTGATTCACTCACACATCGCAAACTCACTCCCATCACCAGAGCAAAGAATGAACAGTTCCTCATAAGGTTTACACACTTGAGCTCTGTCTGTGAGAAAGTGACTTTCAGCTCATAAAGATCATGAATTAGGCTAATGATTCTGTGTGTAATGAACAACATTCATGATAAACATGTGTGAAGTTATAAAAGTACATAAAGATAAAGACAGGATGAGGAACTGCAGGGCGACATATCAGCTGCTGACAACAACTCAGCGCTGTCATTTTCAGTCATGTACAACTTACAATTCAGTCAAATGTATTCATACCTTCAGCGTTTACAAAGCTGCAGAAACAGATTTTAAACAAAAAAGTTGGTCTTATGCTGCTGACTTGCTTTTTTTTTTTTTTTTTTTTTTTTTTTTTTATTACTTCTTACTCACCTAATAGTGCCAATAGATTGAACTATTAATTACACTAAAACAAAATTAGGATTATTATATTTAAGATTTAACTGGACATATCTCATCAATATTTTTGTTTATTTCTTAGGATTAAAATTGTATCCGTTCATAATTCTTGGCATTACACAAAAACTTACCAGGCAACCTCAGGCTTTTTCCCACTGTAGAAACTTGTTTCAGTTCCTAGTCCTTATTTTAGTTCCAGTCCCTATTTAAGGGCGTTCACACAGAGCAGGAACCATGCTGGGGCCCACACTTTAGTGACTTTTTAGCTCCTGTTCTTTGGCAGGAACCTTTTGGTGACACAAGCACATTGACACCACTTTGTTGGAAACATGTTTTATAAGTTCTCACATTTAGATAACATTTCTTTAGCCTTAAGAAACAGGATGATTAAAGCAGTTACTCCAAAATATAGTTATTTAAATTGTAAATATTATTAGGAATTACAGCAAATATCAGTAATGTTGTTTAGTTGTTGTATTCAGTCAGTGGTTTTTACATTTTGTAAAACATAATTTGATGTTGAATTGAATTGTTTTCTCACACCACTTAACGACTTATTTAAATGTTCCAGACTTAACAGAAGCTAAATGTGAAAACTAGTCAGACCAAAGATGAACAATCTTTTTGTCTCAAGGACAAATAGTGGAGGACTAGACTGCAATCACTGGTTTAAGAAATTGTTACTGCAAATACTGCAAGACAAATTCATAAAAAAAAAGACTATTATTTTGTGTATTTATTGTGAAATTTCCTGAGACCACAACAGCTAAAACAAACAAGATAAAAAGCATTATAAAGATTACCAATTATTAAAAAAAAAAAAAAAAAACTTTTGGAGGGCCTGATTAAAACTGCTCTTCAATATCCCCAAATAGAAAAACATGAGCACAATGACAAGAAGATGTCAACAAGGATTTTTACTTTCTTTCTCTCTTTGGAGATCTTTTCTTCACTGCACTCTTCTAATGAAGATCTCCATCCTTCCACCTCAGGTCTTTGCTTTCTCTAGAGACAAAGTTCTTCAGTTCGATTCACAGGTTTAAAGTTCTTCTGATGCCTCCACCTGCACCGTTACATTCAATCACAAGACTGTTTCTATCTGGCTGTAAATCCTGGTATAAATGTGCTCTTGGCTCTTTGGAGATCCTCCTTGTTTCTGTGAGTCTGGCTTCATCTGGTGAATTTCATGGTTTTCTTCTTAAACAAAGTCAAAGCGTCATTAGATTCTGCTTCAGAGTAACAGTAGATCACACACACTGAAGCTTTTCTCACTTGTCACATCTCTTTTTGGATCTCCTCTTCCTCTAATGTGGCACTCACAGACGCTCACACTCACAGATGGTCACACTCACAGACGCTCACACTCACAAATGCTCACACTCACAGATGCTCACACTCACAGATGCTCACACTCACAGATGCTCACACTCACAGACGCTCACACTCACAAATGCTCACACTCACAAATGCTCACACTCAGGAGTAGACAGAAACAGTAGTTGTACAGGACTGAGCAGAGCTGGTTGATTACTGGGAAATGCTTCTTCTCTGGCAGATACAGACAGTTACAGTCACCTGGATAGAAAAATAAATAAACACAGAATTACACATATACTTTTTAGTTTGTTGTCAATCGTTTACATGTAAACTAGTCATACAGACCCATCTCCCAAATGAAAGAGCAATAACTCCAGGAGGAACACAACACAACAACAAAACACCTTGTCCTTGTGTCAGATCAGTCTCCATGTGAGTTCAGGTCCAGGGCTCCCTCTGGTGGTGCTTCACTGCAGTGTGTGGATGAGACCATGGACAGCTCCAGAAGGAACACACGTGTCTGTAGAGACAGATTCATGATAGAGAGACAGGTAGAATACTACACATCACACTACAGGACAATCTAAACGCACTTATTACGTGTCTAATGTCTAGAATGATGACATGTATTTTGTCTAAAAACATGAACAGAAGCTTCTTATGTGCTCCATCTGTCCACTGTCTACTCTCCTTGGTTCCCTCTGAATGAACACAAACACACTCATAAATGAAGTGGACTAAAGCTCATGTACAGTGTCATGGACTTTTGATAGAAAACCTGAGTTTTCTCTTGTAAAAGTGACAGAAGCCTCCTCCTCCTCTCCATCTCTCCACTGTCCAAAGATCTGT
Source organism: Mugilogobius chulae (assembly GCA_038363315.1). NCBI lineage: Eukaryota > Metazoa > Chordata > Actinopteri > Gobiiformes > Gobiidae > Mugilogobius > Mugilogobius chulae. Next base: position 11,975 of record JBBPFD010000454.1, read on the forward strand.
GTGAATGAAAGAAAAACTTATGATTACATTCACTGTTCTTTCAGATTTGAACCCTTTGTGACAGATCCTAGCTCTTCTTTTTCTGTATCAGAATCTAGAAACTTGCAGAAATTAAACTTGTTTTTGCTAGAAAAGTGGACACAGAAGACGCTCTTTTCTGTTGCCTCTAGTTTTCCTAAAAAACTGAGAATCAGAGGTGCAATGTTTTTTCAAAGAGAATCAACAAGCTGCGGCTGCTACATTTGCTTTTTTTTTTTTCATCAAGGGCTGATTCACCATTGTACTAGCTTTAATTTTCTATCTTTCTATTTTCAACCCCCTTCCCTCGCTCTCTTTCGAACACACTTGCACGCGCGTTGGTGGTACACAAATGCACAGTATCGAGGAGAGCAGCCCCAGTGGAGGAAAACAGATACAGGATGGACTAAAACAGTTCATATAAGGCGAATATATAAGAGGGAACAGCGTTGATTTCACAGACATGTTACATGCTCAGCTGTAAAATGATGTGGTTTATAACAATACAACTCAAATTCATGGAGAAAAGAGTCTCATAAGGACAAAGTTGGAGTTTAAAGTGGGAAAGTTTGCAAGGTGTTTCCAAGCAAACAACAAACTTGTTCAGTCATTCACGGAGCTTCTGAACACGACACACGTTTTAGCTGCTGTAATCTTTTCATTTGACGTATTTTAAAAGGGCATCGGAACTTTTTCCTGCTAAAAAGCTCAGCAGATCTGCCATTGACACTGAAGGATCAGTCTGTGGATTGATTCTGCTGTTGATGCCAGATCTGGAAGCTTTTGTAGAATATGACAGCACTGAAGAAGCGTGCATGTCTTATTGAATGGCCCACTATCATTGTGTTTGAAGTAAATAATGGAGTTATTGATATCGCTCAGCGGCGTTTCCTCCCAGACGCAAAGGGAAGCCATACCTGCTCTCTTTTTCAGTTGTTTTTTGTCTTTCTAATATAGTGTTATTTTATTAATTACTTATTTTTGTACCTTTGCATTACAAAAGTCCTCTATAGTTTACTATTTATTTTAAGAACAAAATTGCTTATTAATGTGTTTATGTGCTTTGAATGAGCTGAGAGTGAGAGGAGGCCAGGACAGATCAGCCGTGCTAACTCGTACGAAGGGCAGCGTGTGGTTCTGGGCTGGCGCTTCATAATCTACAGAGCAGCTGGTGTTGTGACTTATGTGTGAATGATAAGGCATCAAACATAAGTGTTTAGGAACAGAAACTGTTCTGACAGGTTTCCTGTAACTCTGCTGGCGTGTGCACAAAGTGTCTGCCCCGGTGTGTGTGTACGTATGTTGAGGCTGTACTGGGAGTGTGTCAGTCACTCTGCTTTTGTACAGTGCCTTGCAAAAGTATCCAACCCCCTTGAACTTTTCTACATTTTCTCTTATTATGACCACAAAAATCAAACATATTTCACTGAAACTTTGTGTGAAAGACCAACACTAAGTTGCACACAATGGTGAAGTGGAAGGACAGTCATACATGATCTATTTTTTTTTTACAAATTAAAAGCTGAAAAGTAGGCGTGCAAAATTATCCAACCCCTCTGAGTCAATATTTTCTGGAACCGCCTTTTGCTGCAATTACAGCTCCAAGTCTCTATGGGTATGTTTCTACCAGCTTTTCCACATCTTGAGACTGACATTTTTGCCCATTCTTCTTTGCAAAATAGCTCCAGCTCAGTCAGATTAGATGGAGTGTGTTTGTGAACAGCAGTTTTCAGATCTTGCCACAGATTCTCGATTGGATTTAGGTCTGGGCTTTGTCTGGGCCATTCTAAGACATGAATATGTTTTGTTTTAAACCATTCCAATGTAGCCTTGGCTTTATGTTTGGGGTCGTTGTCCTGTTGAAAGATAAACCTCCGCCCCAGTCTCAACTGTTTTCAGACTCCAATAAGTTTTCTTCCAATATTGCCCTGTATTTGGCTCCATCCATCTTCCCATCAACTCTGGCCATATTCCCTGTCCCTGCTGAAGAAAAGCATGTGCAGAAAATAATGCTGGCACTTGTATTTTTGATTGTGTGGATGGTGCATTCAGAGCCATGAGCAGTGTTAGGTTTCTGCCACACATAGCGTTTTGCATTTTGGCCAAAAAGTTCAATTTTGGTCTCATCTGACCAGAGCACTTCCTCCACATGGTTACTGTGTCCCCCACATGGCTTTTGGCAAAGTGAAAACATGATTTCTTATGGCTTTCTTTCAGCAATGGCTTTCTTCCATAAAGGCCAGATTTGTGTAGTGCAGAACTAAAAGTTGTACTGTTGACAGATTCCCAACCTGAGCTGTAGATCTTTGCAGTTCCTCCAGAGTCACCATGGGCCTCTTGGCTACATCTCTGACCAGTTCTCTCCTTGTTCAGACTGTAAGTTTAAGTGTATGGCCTGGTCTTGGAAGATTTGCAGTTGTGCCATACTCCTTCCATTTATGGATGATGGTGTAAACAGTGCTCTGTGAGATGTTTAGAGCCTTGGAAATCTTTTTATAACCTAATCCTGCTTTTTACTTCTCACAGCTTTATCCCTGACCTGTGTGGTGTGTTCTTTGGTCTTCATGGTGCTGACCGCTCCCCAATACTCTCAAACAAACCTCTGAGGTTTTTACAGAACAGCTACATTAATACTGAGGGTGGATTACACACAGGTGGACTCTATTTATTTGTTAGGTCAACATTGGAACCTTCTAAAGCCTCTAAAAGTAAAGTGTTGCACTCAGAAGAAAAGGGGGTTGGATAATTTTGCACGCCTACTTTTCAGCTTTTTATTTGTAAAAAAAAAAAAAATAGATCATGTATGACTGTCCTTCCACTTCACAATTGTGTGCAACTTAGTGTTGGTCTTTCACACAAAGTTTCAGTGAAATATGTTTGATTTTTGTGGTCATAATAAGAGAAAATGTAAAAAAATTCAAGGGGTGTGAATACTTTCGCAAGGCACTGTAGCTTCGCGACCCCCACTTTGGGAACCACTGGTTTATGGAACAGATGAAACACTTGGCTTGTGGAAAGGTAGAAAAGCGCTATATAAATAGACCATTTATTTATTTTTTTTAAAATCCATTCTTTTTTGTAAATTTTCATAATTGTAGCAAAATAAAGAATTGTATCTAAAGAACCAGCAGTGTGAAATACTCCAGGTTTTGTGGTCTTATAAAGTCTTAAGTTTGACCTCTTGATCCTGCAGAAACCCTGCTAGCTTAAAAAGAGCGTTTTCTCTGATTACTACAGTGAGATGTCATTCAAATTTTGAACAATAAGTAAACATTTTATCTACAGTATTACTGAGCTGTTTTAAATCAGTAAAGTGAATTTCAATGTTCTATCGATGTTTCCTGGGAGAAAAAGGCTTATTATGTCCCTCTAAGATTTTACCAGTGTTCAAAACCTCATTGACAGTCTGACGTAACTGTGGCTGTAAACCCGCTGCAGGTTTGAGAAGAGAATCTACATCCCTCTGCCGGAGGAGCCAGCCCGAGCACACATGTTTCGGTTACACCTGGGCAACACGCCGCACAGCCTGAGCGACGCAGACCTACGGCAGCTGGCGCACAAAACAGACGGCTACTCGGGCGCAGACATCAGCATCATCGTACGGGACGCCCTGATGCAGCCTGTGCGCAAAGTGCAGTCAGCCACGCACTTCAAGAAGGTGGGTCCCATACAAGCAGCCTTATTCAAATGACTTTATGTTGTTTCAGGTAGTACAGGGTTAATAACTCAGCTTATCTTCATAACTGAAAAAATATGGATATATATGTCTTCTCCTCCTCCTCTTTCCTCTCTTCTCCTCCTGTTCTCATCTTTCCTCTCTTCTCTTCCTGCTCTCCTCTTTCCTCTCTTCTCTTCCTGCTCTCTTCTTTCCTCTCTTCTCCTCCTGTTCTCATCTTTCCTCTCTTCTCCTCCTGTTCTCCTCTTTCCTCTCTTCTCCTCCTGCTCCCTTATTTTTCTTCTCCTCTTGTCCCTCTTCTCCTCCTACTCTCCTCTTTCCTCTCTTCTCCTCTCTTCTCCTCCTGCTCTCCTCTTTCCTCTCTTCTCCTCCTGCTCTCCTCTTTCCTCTCTTCTCCTCCTGCTCTCTTCTTTCCTCTCTTCTCCTCCTGCTCTCTTCTCTCCTCTCTCCTGCTCTCCTCTTTCCTCTCTTCTCTTCCTGCTGTCTTCTCTCCTCTCTCCTGCTCTCCTCTTTCCTTTCTTCTCCTCCTCCTCTCCTCTTTCCTCTCTTCTCTTCCTTCTCTCTTCTTTCCTTTCTTCTCTTCCTGCTCTTCTCTTTCCTCTCTTCTCCTCTTTTCCCTGGATTGCATTAAAGACTCATTACGTCATTCTTGCGTTGTAGGTGCGTGGTCCCTCCAGGAGCAACAACCAGATAATGGTGGATGACCTCCTGACCCCTTGTTCCCCCGGCGACCCTGCTGCCATAGAGATGACCTGGATGGATGTGCCTAGTGATAAGCTGCTTGAGCCTATAGTGTGCATGGTAAGAGCGCTCTAGTGTGGTTTAAATATTAGATCTTCACAAACGTGTGTCGTCACAGCCCTAAAGTCTGATCAGCTGCAGCATCGGCCTTTTCACACATGAAAGTACCAAGAACTAGTCCCAACATTCCTCCTCTTTCTCTTGTCATAGGGAGTATATAGTCTTGTATATCTCAGATTTATAATTATTTATTGCAATTGGTGACTTTTAATGTCTTTTAAAGTTGTTAAGTGACTATTAAATATCTTATAAGGATATTGCAGTGACAAAAGTGTATGTGATAGATTGTTTTTAAGCACCACAATAAAACCAGACATATGTAAATACAATTTTATAAATCCTGGATGAAGGCCAGAGGTGTAGCTTCAAGCGCTCAATAACAATCACACTTGTTGTAGCACTGCCTCTGGTGGTCAGGAGGGATGAAAGTTAAAGGATGTATATTTAGACTTTTTGTGTTTTTCCATTGCTTCCTGATCAGAGACAGTCAGGGTTTGTACAGTCATGAAAAATCATAAAATACAACCTGTACAAACCCTGTACAGTTGTGTGTGTGAGATGCTATTCTTTCTCCTGTGAGCCTCAGAAAACACTGTTCTGATTGTCTCTGATCTGTGATGTCATAGGTAAAGCTCTGAGATCTTTAAAGTCCATAAATCATCCAGACGTGTTTGGAGCATTAGCAGATCAGACAAGATTTTTGACTATTTCCTTCGTGTCATGTCCTTTACAGGCAGTTTTATGTTGATCATTAGGGTTATGACCTGGGATTTAATCTGTTTTGTAACTGAAAGCAATATGCTACTAAAATAAATACATTTGAATCCAGTTTTAATGTTTTTTTCAACTGGAAATTATGACAAACCTCTATTTCATTTTGGTGGGGAGGGTCGCGAGGTGGTTGTGTGGCTTTTTTGTGGGTCATGGCTGAAATGTTTGTGAATCACTGCTCTAATGCACACGATGCTAAAGTCTCAAAAATATTTTTATTACAAAAACAATGATTTGGCATTTAAAAACATTAGTTTAATTAGCTGAAAATGTGCATAAACCTTGTTAAAACAATAACATAAAGACACAGTTTATTGGAGATGGGCTTAATTCTTCTGTGAATAAAATAATTCAGTGCAAAGCAGGTTTTTGTGTAAAAAAACATCATTAAAAGCTGATTCTCGGACGCTGTTTGTGCTGTGCTTTCAGTCGGACATGCTGCGCTCCCTGTCCACCACTCGGCCCACCGTCAACACCGAAGACCTGCTCAAAGTCAAGAAGTTCACCGAGGACTTTGGCATGGAAGGCTAACGCGTTTCAAGTCCATTTTTACTAAGCTTCTCTGCTCGATTATTGTGCAAACGCCACAATAAAACAGTTTCCCGATCCCGCCTGTCAGGGACTACTTTTTGTTGCCACGGTGCATTCAGCATTTCAGAAGTACAGCGTCCGACTGCTTTTCGTTAGGATCAGTATTTAATATTGAATTATCAGTTTTATGTTTGTTCTTTGTAAACTGCAGCGATGATCTAAAGGGTCTTTCACACCAACACAACCTCCAGTGCTCGTCTGTAGAGCGGTGGAGCGACGCAGTGTCAGTTCAAGTCTCTGTCTTTACACGTGACGTAATGTTTGACAAAAATGACAAAATGCAGAGTTCCTGACAGAATTAAGCTCCACTTCTCTTTCCCGCCACAGTCCAGCCTTCGTACTGCGGCTGCTGGAACTCTCCTCCGTCTCTGTCCGTACTTACATCCCGTTTGAACCCAAGTTGCAACTAACAACAATCAACGCTCGGCTAAATACTGTTTTTGTATGTGTATGTGTGGTAATCGGTTTTTAAAGTCTTCAAAAACCCGCCTCCACGCTCCTTTGACCCAAACACACGACAACTGCCTGTCAGCAAACGTTGCCAGATGGGTTGAGACGGCGACCCTCGGTTCGGTTTGGTGTGAAAGACCCTTAAAGGACACATATGCTAGAGTCTTTGAGTTTTTAAGCCTTTGTTCTCTCATCATAAACAAGTATAACTGTGATAAGATGTAGATGCAGACAAACCTCAGTCCTTTTTTTAACACTTCTAAAACAGTTTTTACAGTCTGTACAAATAATACACAAACTGTATTTAACCTTTAGAACAGGTTAAAGTGCACATGACTAAACTGGATGAAGTTTGTAAAAATATTTAGTGAAATCTTAAATCTAATGATCTGAACTTTTAGTGAAAGGAGTAGTTCAACCTGTCAGAGGCACTTTAAATGTGTGTTTCCCCCCAAAATGGCGGCTTTACAGTTTAGTCAAAGATGCTTATACCCGATTGTTGATACTTTATAAATATAAGCAAGCAGAAGGATTCATTTGAAACTTTCTACATCAGTCACAAGTTTTGGTCACTTACTTACTAATGATGGTTATAGTAGGTCCCTTTTAGATTTGATTAAAGCTGGAGTTACCCTGGAAGTGTTAAAAAGTCTGTAAAT
>JBBPFD010000455.1:0-15000 GCA_038363315.1 Mugilogobius chulae
TCAGGCTTCCCTCTCTCTTCCATTTTTTTCTCTCCTGTCATCCTCTCTATTTATCGGCTCCTTCGTCGCTCATCGCGTTCTCGTACATCATGTTTTATCCTCTCTTCTGGTAATTCTCTAGTTTGTTCATTCTTGTCTGTCTCTTCGCCTCTTCTCTTTCTCAACTCTCTTCTCTTCTCTCAGTCTTGTTCTCCCTCTCGCCGCTTCCCCTTTGTCTTTTTCTCCCTATTATTCTTGTTCTTTCTTCCTTCACCCTTCTCTTTTGCTCTGTTTCTCTATCTCCCTCTCTATCTCTCTTCCTTTTTTCTCCTCTCTTTCTCTCTTCTCTGTTTCTCGCTTCATCGCTTCCGTTCCTTTCTTTTTCTCCTTATTTTCTTTCTCTCTGTCGTTCTCTTCTTTTTCTTTTCCTGTTTCTTCTTTTATCTCTTGTTTCTCTTTCTTTTTGCTCTCATTCTCTCTCTTATCTTTCTTGTCTCTCTCCTCTCATCTTTTCTCTCCTGTTTCTCTCTTCTCTCTTTTCTCCCGTTTCTCCTCTTGCTTTCTTTTCTGTCTCTCCTTCTCTCTCCTCTCTCTTTTTAAAGTTAAAAATGTAAGTAAATTTTCTTTTTTTATGTCAATTAAACTCACGTATTTGGAATCTGGTTGTTCTCTTCTTCCTTATCTCTGGTTTTGTTAGGTAAGCAGAAATCAGGTACAGTGGCAGAAAAGCAGATAACAGAAGACTTTAGCCTCTCTCACATTTATGCAACTCAAACACACACAGTTGAAGTTTTTCTTCCTAAAAGATGTTCTTGAGTCTTTTTGATGAGGATATAAATTGTACTGCAGTTTAAAATGTCTTAACTCTCTAACTGTCGTTAATAAACACAAAAGAAGCACTACAACTGTTGCCACGACAACAGAAATTTGCTTTTCGCCACAAAAATGTATTTGTGTAAAACAAAACTCTGGGGATGACAATTAGTCCATAAAAGGCAAAAAAGTAAATTTTCTCCAGTGTGTTGCCACAAGTTTGCCTCAGTCTGAATGTTTAAAAGCATTTTTCAATAAAATTAAATGTCAGTGCAGAACTTCTTAAACTAGCACGGTTCTATACAATTTTTTTTAGTAGATCCATGGTTTGGATGCACTGATGTCTCATAGGATCGGATATCTGTCCCGATCCAGGAAATGCTTGCAGGATCGGATATCAATCTCCATGATATCGGTTCAGCCGATACCATAGCTGAGCCTTGAATTAGACATAATGAGACTTAACTTTAGTGGCGATGTTCGATCTCAGAACAGGGAGTGTGCGAACTCATTTTGACAAAGGCCACATTGGCATGCGGGGTTGTCTCGAAGGGCCGGGTTTGTAGCTAAAATTGACCTAGTTTCTGGTATTTAATTATTGTATATTATTGCAATTACATTATTGAATATATAATCCAGCTGCAGTAGGAAAAAGCTTGGCATCTTTAAGTTTCAGGCAAATAATTTCATAAGGTTATAGACACTCTACATCAGAATAAGTAACCTTATATACTGACTAAAGGGCCGCATAAATGAGGTGGCGGGCCGCATCCGGCCCCCCTGGGCCTGAGTTTGATACGTGATCTAAGAACATCTCATATTAATGAACATTTTATACAGATTAAATTGTTAAGTTGTGGCTTGCACTATAACAGTTACATTAAACAGTATTCACACTAAATGACAGAATGTCTTATGTTTTGATCAGAAAGAAAAACAATTTCAATCCTTACACTGGTATCGGTTGATATCGGGTATCGGCAGATACTTAAAGATAAAGAATCGGAACTGAAAAAGCTGGAGCGGTGCATCCCTAATCCATGGTATTTTCCCACTGATAAATATCCGAGTTGCCTGAACGCAGCATTACATGTAGACCTAATAGTTTTAGAAGAAAAGGGCCAGGGATTATTATGTTTTAAAAGAATATTGCAAACTTGGATTGTCTCTTTAACTCAGACTTGTCTCTCTTTACTCAGACTTGTCTCTCTTTAACTCAGACTTGTCTCTCTTTGACTCAGACTTGTCTCTCTTGACTCAGACTTGTCTCTCTTTGACTCAGACTTGTCTCTCTTCGACTCAGACTTGTCTCTCTTCGACTCAGACTTGTCTCTCTTTGACTCAGACTTGTCTCTCTTCGACTCAGACTTGTCTCTCTTCGACTCAGACTTGTCTCTCTTCGACTCAGACTTGTCTCTCTTCGACTCAGACTTGTCTCTCTTCGACTCAGACTTGTCTCTCTTTGACTCAGACTTGTCTCTCTTCGACTCAGACTTGTCTCTCTTTGACTCAGACTTGTCTCTCTTTGACTCAGACTTCTGTTTCTTATAACGCAGCGTAAAACAAATCAAAAGTCACATTATAATAGAACAACATTCACATTTGTCTAATACTGTTTCCTGTTTACACCGGCGAGCTGAAATTACATAAAATGATCTTTGCGTCTCGACAAATCATCTCTAAAACAAAAGCGTGTGTTTAATCAGGAGCTATTCTTCCTGCTCAGGCAATCTGCTTTTTCACTTAAACAACAATAAGAGAATAATGTGTCTGATCAGAGGCGTTTAAGATGATTTCAGACGATCACAGAACAATAGTGTCTCATGAGGAGCGTTTCATTTACATAAAGAACTCATGAATACATTACGTCTGTTTGCTTTGGACATGTTTTATTCAATCAGCGCGTCCACTTTTACTCACAAATGTCGAGTTTCTTCTGTCGTTCTAAGTGGGACTTTCCTGGTTAAATAAACGTCAATTAAAGTTATTAATTATGAAAGAGTAGCTTGTGTTTGTTGAGTAAATGTCATTTTAGAAAGTTGCCTATTATACCAGAAGTTCTATTTCTGGTTAGTTACTGTAATTTGCAATGCATTACGGACACTTTTGGAATTTTACCAGTAACATACAACAAACCTAACAACGAATGTGGTAAGTTAGTTTTTGCAAATTACAGTAACTAACACAAAGAATACTTCTGGTACTCTGTGTTGTAACTTCCCGTAAACTGTGCGTGCTCTACTATGTGTACGATACGGACATGTAGCGCATGCGCAGCAATGAAGCAAGAAGCCAGAGTCCAGAAAAAACTGAAGCTGTTGTTACGTTAAATTGTTGTTTATAAAAGTAAAATCTAATCTTTGAGACCATTTGAGGTGAAAAATATTGGGTATTATTGCCAAAAACCAGAGGTGATTTTAACTCTTCTCTGCTAAAGCTCCAGACGCTGGACATACACTGGATTCATCCGCTGGCCGTAGCCGGAAAGGCGTTTTGCAAGTGGCTGGAAGTTTGACCTTGCGTTGCTGTTGCCAATGGACGTTTGTGGACGTATTTCTAACTTGATGTACAGAGGGATTTAGTTTCACAGCATGGGAGATGTGGGACATATGCAGATAGCAGAAAGAGCTGCTGCTGATTGGCACAAGCTGTTGCAGCAACACTAGCCAGCACTGTTGTCAGCTAACTACACTGTGCGAAAACCAAAGGGAAACCCGAGCAACTCCTCCTGGAGGCGGCATCTGGGGAAGATCGCTCTAGAATTCTCCGCTGGAAGAAAGTCTCCCTGGTCTGACGCCGGTTAAGACCTGTTTTAAACCTGGCTTAGATCTGGTTTGGTTTTAGTTTGGTCCTGCTTCAGACCCGCTTTAATTCAAGTCTAGTTATGTCTGGAAAGTGTGCACTGAAATGCACAGAGCCCAACTCTGGCGTCTGACCCAGGCTAAAGCGTCTGACCCAGATCGGAGCATCTACTTTGCAAAAGCGGCGTCAGAAGATGCCTAAACAAGCTCAAGACGCAGATTTACATTGACTCAACATGTAAACTGACAACATAGTCTCACAAGAAAGTGAACATGTACTGTAAGACGATCCAGAAACTGCATATTATGAGCACAAATTCACGCCCTTTTTGTGTACTTACGTTACACCTTAGATATAGCACGAGTGGTTGAAGCCATGTGAGAACATTTTCTTTAGCTGTAACGGGTTAGTTTAGGCATCAAGCTACTAAATCAGGTAAGATTAGAGCTGGAGTTTGGTGTAGGTTAAGATTAGAATCAGGATTCCTTAACAACCACCATAGAAATGAACTGGGACATGTGGCTTGTTTACGCAAAACAGCCGTGAACTCGAGCTAATCATACGTAACTTACATGTCCTTTAACCGTGTAGCCCAGGAAGTAGAGCTAAAACGTTAGAGAGTCTTGTCCTTTCTTTTCTGTTCCATAATCTTACGAATTACAAAAACAAATTCTGCAAAAGCACTCGCCTGGCTTTAGTTTTCAGGGTTTGATGCATTAAAGCGTAAAGACTGCAAAAAAAGAGAGAAGAAGAAGAGAGAAAGAAAGAGAGAGAGAAAGAGATGTTTTATGTGCTTCCAGAATCGCTTGTCTCTCTCATTCTCTCTTTCCTCTCCTTCTCTATTTCTGTTTTCCCTCTTTCATCTTTTCATCTTTCCTCTCTCTCCTATTCTTTCTCTCTCTCTCTTCCCCTCCCTCTCTCGGCTCTCCCTCTTTCATCTCTCCCTCTCTTGGCCTTTGTGTTAATCCGTGTCCAAATGTCTTGGTGCTTCAGATCCAAGCTCAGAGTCACACAAGCAGGAGCAGCAAACAAAATCTGAGAAAATCCTCTGAGGAGAGAGAGAGAGAGAGAGGGAAAGAGAGATGGAGAGGGAGAGAGAGAGGGAGAAGAGATGAAGGGAGGAGAGGGAGGTGGAGCGGGGTGAGGAGAGAAGAGAAGTGAGGACAGAGCCAAAGACTTAGATGAAGCTTAGACCCAGAGCCACAGTTTTAATGCTTCAGGCAGAACGAGAGAAGAAAGAGAGAGAGAGAGAGAGAGAGAGAGAAGAGGAAAGAGGAGGAGAGAGAGAAGGAGGAGAGGGAAATAGAGAGAGCGGTAAGACAGAGAGGAGAGAGAGAGCACAGAAAAGTGGTATGTAGGGGTGATAGAAGGAGAGAGAAGGAGGAGAGAGAGAACAAGAAGGAAGAGAGAGAGAAAGAAAAGAAAGCAAAGAGAGGGAGAGAGAAAAAGGAGGGGAAAGAGAGATAGAGAAAGAACAGAAAGAGACAAAGAGAGAGACAGAATGGGAGAGAGAGTGAGAAGGGAAAATGGGTAAAGAGAGGGGGGTAGAGGAGAAAGATGGAGAGATGAGAGGGAGGAAGGAGAGAGGGAGAAAGAGGGGGAGAGAAAAAAAGAAGGGAAAGAGAGACAGAGCGAGGAAAAGGTTGAGTGAAAGAAGAAAGAGAAAGGGAGAGAGAGGATGAGAGGAAACACAAGAGAGAGAAAGAGGAGAGAAAAGAGAGAGACAAAATGAGGAGAGAAAGAGGGAAAGTGAGAGAAAAGAGAAGGAAGAGAGGAGAAAGAGGAAGAGAAGCAAACAGAAGGGTGAATGAGAAGAGAGAAGGAGGAGAGAGAAATAGGAGAGGGAGAGAGAGAGAGACAGGCCGGGAAAGAGGAGGAAGGGAAGGAGGAGAGGAGGACAAGGAAGAGACAGACAGAAAACAAGATTAAGAATGAAAACGGGAGAGAGAGAGAGGTAAGGAGAGTGAAAGAGAGAAAGAGCCTGTCTTGCCCTCGGCGCTGACGCTAGCATTAGCTTTTCTTGTGTTGGACTCTGGGGCGTGGCCAGAGCTCCCTCCATCACATCTGCCAACGTGAGAGCAGCAACATCATTATTATAAACTTAGATTATGTTTAGATTATGTGCCATCTCCTGGCAAAGGTCAGACACAGATTCTCAGGTAAGTCCCATGTCCACTCAAACATTTGATCATCTTTTTTTTATCAAGTCAAAGGCTTCATGTAAAGACACTTTTTAAACAAAGTTGTTAAAGTCTGTCATGTGAATAGATTCATATTTAGCGTTTGTTCTAACTGAAGCAAATATTCTCCAACTAACTTTTGTCTGTGATTTTAATGCACTGCTCACTTGGCAGATGTGCCACATCTCCTTGCCTGGGATCCAGAACCAACACTTCAGCAAACTGCGAAGAGTGGGTCTGGTCGCCACTCCCTCCTCCTGCGTTTCAGATAAAATCCACATCGTACCGGACAATCAGGTTAGCTTATTAGCGTAACGCAGATGAAACAAAGGAGCTGATTGGTCGTCTGTCATTTAGACCAAAATCTAACTTCACTCACCTCACAGTAAAATATTTTTTTCCTTCACTCATTGATTCTGCAGAAATCTGCAATGTTTTTCCATTCCACGTGATATTTTTTTCATGTATTTTTTTCGTCAGGAGCAGCCATGTTAGTTTTCACACGGCGGAAGATGCGTGTCTCTGATTGGCTAATTCAATCTGTCAATCAAGGCTACAGAAATCCGAAAGAGTGACATGTTGGCCAGACGATATATTTTTAATATTCTGTATCGTCTGGATTTTCCAGGCAACACATCTCCAGGTTCACTGAATGAAATAGTGTCAGACAGATCTGGTTGTGGTCTCACTTCCTAATGGCACATAGCACTCGGAGAGAGTCAACTAGCGATCAAAAGAACAAAAACTAATAAAGACAAGGCCCAGTGAGATAAAGAAGGTCTGTATCTGACTTTTCAAGTGTACATTAAGATTTTAAAAATGAACTTATCCAACCAGTTTTGTGAAATCACAAACTCAAGATAATCTATTTGGGCCCCACCAGCTGATTGGTTTGTGGCCCAAACCACTGATTTAACGGCCAATCACATACAGCAGGGCGGGGTTAACAAACACGACAGGAAGTAGCTCCTGAATCAAACAAAACAAAGATGGCTGCTTCTGTTTCTGTTTTAACAGAAATATTTCCTTTTGAAACAAGAACAGAGAGATGTCCATGTGAGACTTATCATTACAATTGTTGCTGTGATTGGCTAAGCACAAACTAAGGTGGGCGGGCACTAGACCACCAGTCAGCTCGAAGTATTTCATTAAACGTTCCACCTTTCTCAACACTTTCAGGGATATTCCAGATGGACAATGTGGAAAAATTCAAGTCAGAGTTCACCACAGATCTACCTGGAGTTAAATTACATATAAAATTAAATCCTGAGTATGTGAAAAAACGCTTAGAAAGAGCCTAAAACCAGTGCACCCTCGTACTCTGAGCAGTGCGCATGAAAAGAATCCACACAGAGTCTATTTCTACTATATACAAGATACTACAGCGTTGTGATGCAGCTTCCAGGTCGTTATACAAGCGCTCTTATGAAATGTGTGTTTGTATCGTACGTAAAGCCAGAAAACTGCACCGTGACAAGATAATCGTCTGTATAGATCCTGTCATGTATGTTGAGTCCATTAGTCTGAAACATTTGGACATGTGTTCCTTCATCTCTGGACATATTTACTTCCATCTTCAGGCGTTTTTTTTTCCCTCCATCTCTGACCCGCAGTTTTCATCAAGACTTCAGCACAGACGGTAATTTAGTGTAATTTAACGTAATTATGCGGCGAAACCAGCGAGGATCTAACGCCACGGTTCATTTGTGTGGCTAATAACTGCTTTCAGACGAGCTGGACGTGAAGAGAGGAGAGAGAGAAGAGAGGGAGAAGAGAGGGAGAGAGAGGGAGGAGAGAGAGGAGAGAGGGAGAGGAGTGAGAGAGAGGGAGGAGAAGGGCAAGAGAGAGGCATGAAGAGAGAGGTGAAAAGAGAGAGGAGGGAGGGGAAGAGGGAGAGAAGAGTGTGGCTAAAACGCTTTAGAGAGCTGGACGTGAAGAGGAAGAGAGAGAAGAGAGGGGGGGAGAAGAGAGGGAGGGAGAGGAGAGAAAGGAGAGGGGAGAAGAGAGAGAGTTGGCTAATAACTGCTTCAGACGAGCTGACGTGAAGAGGAGAGAGAGAGGGAGAGGGAGAGGAGAGAGAGGAGAGAAGAGGAGAGAGAGGGAGAGAGAGGGAGGGAGGGAGGAGGGAGAGAGAGGAGAAGAGAGAGGGAAGAGAGAGTGTGGCTAATAACTGCTTTCAGACGAGCTGGACGTGAAGAGAGAGAGAAGAGAGAGAGGGAGAGGGGAGAAGAGAGAGAAGAGAGAGGGAGGGAGAGGGAGAGAAAGAGAAGGGAGGAGAGGAGAGAGAGGAGAAGGGAGACAGAAAGAGAGAGAAGAGAGAGGAAGAGAGAGAGAAGGGAGAGAGAGGGAGAGAGGGAGAGGAGAGAGAAGGAGAGAATGTGGCTAATAACTGCTTTCAGACGAGCTGGACGTGAAGAGGAGAGAGAGGAAGAGGGAGGGAGGAGAAGAGGAGGGAGAGGAGAGGGAGAGAGAGGGAGAGGAGAAGAGAGAGGAGAGGAGAGAGGAGGGAAGAGAGGGAGGGAGAGGAGAGAGAGAATGTGGCTAAAACTGCTTTCAGACGAGCTGGACGTGAAGAGGAAGAGAGAGGGAGAGAGGAAGAGGGGAAGAGAGGAGAGGGAGAGAGGGGAGAGAGAGGATGAGGTAGGGAGAGAGAGGAGGGAGGAGAGGAGAGAAAGGAGGAAGGGAGAAAGAGGAAGAGGAAAAGAGAGGGAGAAAGAGGAGAGAGAGAAAGGAGGGAGAAAGACGAGAGGGAGAGAAAGAGGGAGAAAGAGAGGGAGGGAGGAGAGAAGAGAGGGAAAGGGGGAGGGAGAGAGAGAAGAGGGAGATAGACAAGGGAGAGAGAGAGGACAAGGAAAAAGAAAGAGAGAGAAAAGGGAGGGAGAGAGAACAGGGGGTACAAAAGGGGAGGGAGAAACAGATAAGCGAGGAGGGAAGGAAGTGAGAGAAAGGGAGATGCTCTGGACATGGAGGGGAGAGAGGGAGGGAAAAAAGAGAGAAAAGGCAGAGAGAGAGAGAAAGAGGGGTGGGAAGAGAAAGTGTGGATAATAACAGCTTTCAGACGCTCTGTCCACTTCTTTAATAAGAGCGTTTATTTTACAATGCAAGAGAGAGAGAGAGAGAGAGAAGAGGAGAGAGAGAGAGAGAGAGAGAGGAGGTTGAAAGAGATAAAGAAAAAGAGATGCTATTGAAACAAGAGAGAGAAAAAGATAGTAAGAAAGAGGAGAGAGAGAGAGAAATGTGAGAGAAAGGGAAAGAAGGTGAAGCAAGAGAAAGGAGGGAAAAGAGAGAAGAGAAAAAAGGGGGTGCAGAGAAGGGAAGAGAGGAAACAAAGTAAGAGAGAGAGAGAGAGAGAAAGAAAAGTAAGGAGAGAAGGAGTACAGAGAAAGAGAAGGGAGAGAGAAAGAGGGAGAAGGAGAGAAGGACGGAGGTAAGACAGAGAGAAAAGGAAGAGAGAAAGAGCAGAAGGTAAGAGAGAGATAGAAAGAAAGAAAGAGAAGAGAAAGAGAGAGAATGGAGGGAGAACTAGGTAGAAAGAAAAGAAGGGGAGGATAGAGAAAGAGAAGGGTGAGAGGGAGAGAGAAAGAGATAGAGAGGCGTGGGAGAGAAAGATGAGAGGAGAAAGAGACAAAGGAGAGGGAGGGGGCAGAGGAAAGAAAGAGAGCAAGATAGAGGAGAAAAAGCAGAAGAAGAGAGAAAGAGAGAGAAAGTGAACAAAATTAAAAGAGAGAAAGAAAGAAAAGAGGGGGAAGAGAGAATAGAGGGTTAGCAAGAAGGACAAAGGGAAGAAAGAGAGAGAGAGAAGAGGAGTGTTTTTTAATGTGTCCAAACAAACATGAGGATTTAAGGCCAGCTCACACAAGCCGGCACGTCACTTGTCGGCGCCAGACCCAGCGTCAACACTCACCAAATGCCGTGACGCTCCGCGTTGTTTTTCATCCATCTGCGGTCGTAATGGGTGAGTAATATGATAATATGTCCTAAATAATGAAAGGCATTCCGCGTTCATCATTGTTAACGAAATAGCGCCGACAGGTTAACTACTAAACTTTATTTAAATCGTAGAAGAAGAAACTACGGGTGCCGGCAGGGTCATTTCCAGGGGCGGCGCTGCGAAGGAAACAAACAAAACCGAATCACGACGCGTTGTAAAGCGCCGCCGTGCGCCGCTGCGAGCCGCCATGCGCCCGGTGTGTGTACATTCATAGAAATTAATGGAGGCGCCCAATTTGCCGCGCGGCAGAGCGTCCCGGTGTGCGCTGGCCTTTAGAGTCACAAATGTCAGGTCCCAGTTTGATCTGAAAAACACAAACACGGCTCTTTTAAACAGACTGATCTGTTTTTGGTCAAATGTTTGTCAAATCCTCAACAATCCTCGACAAATTCTGCAAAATCTCCAAAACACAAGACGCTTTTTAATTAAAACTTGATCAAAATCTCAAATCCTGATCTTCAAATGTGAGCTAAAGTGTATAATATTGTTTGCGTTGGATGAATAATGCAGGGCTGGTGTTTTATTCTCTTTGAGCTGCAGATATATGTTCCTGACACTGGCTTTTCCTCTTCTCTCTCAGTCTCTTTGAATCTAAAAACAGATCCTGTATTTTTACATGAATATGTTTGAGAAAGACACCTGTTCCTGGAGTTCACGGAGTTTTGTAGAATTCCTTTGTATTTATTTGTATTAAAAGGACAGATGTGATGTATTCAAGAAGAAAGATGATGAGGGACGCTTAATGGACCTTTGAACGAGAGTTAAGATATGTTCACAATGACCTGTACGAATAAACTGTTAAATATCACAGGTCATACAAAATCTGGAGTTCATTTTCCTACTGTCTTCTTACGACAGACCTTCAGCTCTCACCAACAACTTACTACATTCTTGGGGAAATAAAGTACGGAATTCTTGTGTCCTAAAGCTTCTGTAATGACTCTACAATAATCCTACATCCAGTGGCGGCTGGTGACAACTTTGACTGGAGGGGCTACATAACTGCAGCACTAACTCACCAGACAAACACTTACAGTAAAGAGTTATCATCTTATTTATTCTAGGAGAAATACAGCCTGTAATCAGCATTACAGAAAGACTTTTTTCCTCCAAGCGGCTCAAAAGCATCAACACAAAGACACGTGTGTGTCAGATGTGTCCACAACAACGACAACAACAACAACAACAACAACAACAACAACGCAGGGCAAGTACCTTTGTGTACAGACATAGGGGGTATTCCATGAAGCGAGCTAAAGCCAAAGCCTGGCTTATTTGGCCAATCTAGGCTTATGAAATCTCCATTTCCGTTCCACTAACGCGGCTAATCAGAGGTGACGCTGAGTTGCCGCAGTAACAAGTGCACAGACATAAACCTGGTCGGGACCAGGTTAACTGTCAAGATTATTTTAGCTTTGTCTCAAAAAAACGTCTTAAATCGCATGTTTATCCTCACACACTTCCACAACTGTGTGAAATCTCTCTGTCTGTCCCAACACAACTTATAACGTCACTTTTTATTCACTTTTATTTACTTGGCATTGGCACCAAAGAGCCGCTCTGACCGTTTCTTTTCATCCTTTTTTGAGCCGCTCTCGCTGTGGAGAGACGCGTTTGTAAGAGCAAACGTCAAATTTGCTGCACAAAAAGCCACATATTTAACTTGAAAATTAACTTGTAGGTTACTCCTACGTGCATCTAAACTACGTAAGATTTCCCACAGACATGCAGCTATTTCTCTAAAGCATGAAGCAATGAAAGCAGGACTAAAGTGTGAGAGAAAGCCGTGGAGTCGTGCTGCTGCTTTTTGCGCACAGAAGCGCTTCATCGCATCTCCTTCCCTCGTCTCTCCCCACACATGCTCTGCTCTGAATGGTCAGTTCTGGTTGTGAAGAGTTACGCTACAACTTTGTGACAATTTTACGCAGCGGGACTAGTTCACATGCGGAGTGGAAAACTGTGCATTGCATTAAAAAACGATGAGCCTACTCACAAATACGATGATAAAGATCTGGATCTCCGCCTCGTCTTTCTCCAGCAGTGAACAGGAGGGGAGGGGCTTCCTCTCGCTCCCCACATCAGAATAAACCACTATAAACTGAAACTTTTGCGATGCAAATCAAACTATAGTCCGTGTGCACTTTGGCTCCTCTGGTGTTTCAGTCAGATCATGTAAAATAAGTGTTTTTCTCTCTCATTCTCAGTGAAGTCGTCGCTCCATTGATCTGGTCTCGTCACATTCAGCGGGAGCGCACTCACAGCCCAGATTAATCTTCAAGCTTGAATTAGCGTTGCTCAGACCCAGGCTTATTTCTTTCATGGAACCACTTGAGGCTTAAGTTGGAGATGAAGCTAGTTTCAGCTCAGGATTTTAGGATAAGCCTAGACTTGTTAAGCCACTTTCATGGAATACCCCATACTGTATGTATTACACAGATACAATGCACTCCGCGTTGTGCATTATATCTGTGTAATGCACGGTCCTCGTTGTTTAATCCTTACTTAAATATAATGACAGTTAAAATAACCCATCCACTGAAATCTATAGGCTAAATGCAGCTAAACAGGAAGTGCACGTCCTAGAAAAGTAGGCGGGACAAAATAGGGTCAATAGAATTCCTTTGTATACTTCTGTATTTAAAGGACAAATGATGCATTAGAGAAGAAAAGACGACAAGGAACGCTTCATGGACCTTAACGTTTAGAGTAAGAGGTGTAAAGTGTTTATAAGTGGAGGCAGCAGCAGGCGCAGTGAGGTCCATTTTAATTCACCATAACCATTTAAAGTTGGGGTTGCTATAAATTATTATTAAATTAAATTATTAAGCGTTGTGCTTTTTGCTAAAAAGTGAAATAAATGCAACCCTTTGTGAATATATGAGAGCACCGAGTCCTGTCTGAACTGAATAAACAGCCTGTTCTCACAGATACGTGCGTCTCTTTCACACAATCTGAAACAGAGTGTAATATAAACACAATGTCAGTTTTTTTGTGTGTTTCTGCTCCAGTTCAATTCTATGCTGGATGTAAAGACGTAGTATTGTTCATGAAGACTAACACAATCCTATTCCCAACCTTAACCAAATCCAAGCCTCAGACCTAAACCAGTTTGTCCTCAATCAAATCACATGTCTGTACCAAGAAAATAGATGTGTAATAAACATGTCAAGTTCTTTATGCTGCGTTCAGACCAGAGTGTCCAATTTTGCGCATCTAAGCGACTTTTGACGCAGAATATTTTCGAAGCTGACGCCCAAACAGGCGTCCTAAATGCCCTAATGCGTTAGGGCACAAGGACATATTTTACGCCCCGACGCACTTCTCTGCGTTCTCACTGTTTGTAAAATACTTAGTTTGACAGATCATGTTGAGAGAGAAGGAGGGAGAGAGGATTGTTGCATTTATAAAAAAATCAGAAGGTGTTCTTTTCCTGTCTCTGTCCTCCTCCAGTGTCGCGTCATACAGCAGTGGTTTAAACACAACAACAAGCATTTGTAATAGGTCCATGTGAGGCATTGTCAGTCCAGATCATGTTCCGTGTTGTTTGTTTTGTCGTGTCGCCAGATTTTCAAAGCAACAAATGACCAAGCCTTTGAAAACAGCCCCAAAACAAGCGACCTTCGATAAATAAAAGTCATAATAGACTTCAATTAACAGTCCACAGCGTCACGTTACAGGAGAGTCGTGTCTGATTGGTGGACGTCGTGTTCAGAGGCTGGAAGTTCATCAGCGCCCAAGTCAGGGATTGATGTCTGATGAGGCCAAAGCGTCCACTGCAGGTTTGAGCGACTACTTTACAAGACGTGACGTTAACTAGCAGACGCCCCGAACAAGTGAAGTTTGACGCGTTGGCTTCAAATTCGAGCCACAGATTCACTGGACGCCTCGACTTAACATGTAAACTGGACGCACTGAACTCTGTCTGGTCTGAACGCAGCAATAATTCTGCATTAAAGACTGAAAACAAACAAGTGTATTTATCTGGGGCAAAACACATTTTGTTGTTCATATAGAGGGATTTTTGGTTGCGCAGGCAGAAAGACTCGCTCTCTGTCCGATTACATGGGGAAGCTTCTTTGAATAAAACCTCGAAACAAGACGAGACAGCCTGTTCTCATGGATAAGCGTGTGAATACCACACTATTGTAAACAGTGTGTCATATGAACGCTACTTCTATTTTGTGTGTGTGTATTTGACGCTTTTCTGTCCCAGTTCATTTCAATGGTGAATGTCAAGACGTGTTATTATTCATGAAAACTAACACAATCCTAATCCTAACCTTAACCAACTCCAAGCCAAAGAGCTAAACTTACCCATTGTTGTAACTTCAGACTTAAATTTCGCCGTTAATCCCTTGAAAAACCTCGTGTTTGTCGTCAAACACTAGGCGTGGCCAGACTACGCCAGAAAAAACGAGCGTGTAATTACACGCCAAAACAGGCAGAGGGCGTCGTAGTGACACGCAATTTGTCATGGCGAGCTATTTTACGCATTCCATGAGAACACGTTGCGTCGCAGCTGTTTTAATCAGGTCTGAACCGGTCTGACAGACGTCTGTCTCCTGAAGCTTGAGACAGTGTTTTTTCTCGCCGTTTTTTCACCTGAATGTAACTTTTCGCACAGATAAACTCTTGTAGTTACTGACAATGGAACTTTTTTGACTTTGTGTTTGAATGGTGGCTCCTTCTACAGGCGGGGTGCGCACGCATCGCCCATAATGATAAACAAAAAATCTCTCTATGACATATTGTAGCAGAATTATTTGTTTATATATTATTTTTATTCTTTAGAATGGCAATTTTAATGCTTTGAGGACAAACAGATACTGGTGTATGTGACAGAGCAACTCAGTCTCACTAGAGGGCGTACTTTTACCACGACACAAAAACAGCGTATTCTGACCACGAGTTCACAGCTATTTTTAGTACTTATGTTACGCCGTGCATTTAGCATATGAAAAAGAGTAAAAATGACACGAGATTTCACGGCGTCAAAATAGGACGAGTTTTGGTTGAAGCCACGTGGGGACGTTTTCTTCAGGTGAACGGGTAAGTTCAGGCATAAAGTTACTAAAATGGGTAGATTAGGTCTGGGGCTTGGGGCAGGTTAAGATTAGAATCAGGATTTCATGAATATTCATAAATAAGAACACGTCTTAACAACCACCATTGAAATGAATGGGGACTGTGACACGTACTATAATTACGCAGGACGGCTGTGAACTCGTGCTAATC
>JBBPFD010000456.1:0-18655 GCA_038363315.1 Mugilogobius chulae
ATTCGCTTCAGGGGGTGTCGCCGACCAAGCTGAGGACAAACAACTGGTTTGGTTTAAATATACTTAAAGTTTATGCTTTAATATGTGTGGGGAGTGTATTTGTTTTTTATATGTTCCTTATGAAGGTATCTAATTACTACACACGGTCACTTTTTTCTGCCTCTCTTTATGGAGAATTCTTGTTCCTTTCATTTGATCTCAGGGCTCCTTGCTCCCTATCTTAGAGCATGCCATTGTTTTTTTTGCTAGTTGTTGCACTTTTTCAGGTGCTTTACAGGATAGCAATCCCCACGCAACCTGGGGAGAGACCCCCATCACTAGTTTTTATTTTATTTTATATGAGTGTGTCCTTTTTGACTGTGTCTGGGTTGTATGTTCGTTGTTCTTTTTTGTTGTTCTCTGGCTCAGCTTTGATCTACTTTCTTTTTTATAAATGTATATTTATTATGGTGCAGACAACATACTCAGGTTCTTTACTTGCAGATGTTGCATAACAAGGTTAAATTTTGTTCATGGAATGTAAGAGGTTTACGAAAGAAAGTTAAACAAAGGAAGGTTTTTGCATTGCTAAAAAAGGAAAATATAGATGTAGCATTATTACAGGAGACACATCTTAATGATGCTGAGCATCTTAAACTTAGGCATAGCTGGGTGGGCCATGTGTACTTTGCTTCTTTCTCAACGAGCAGCAGAGGGGTTGTAATTCTGATTAATAAAACATTCCTTTTCAGTTAGAATCTTGCACAAAAGATCAATATGGAGATATGTGATTATCAAAGTATCTTGCAGGGAGAAATAATTACGATCATGAATATATATTGCCCACCAAACTACTCTCAGAATTTTTTGTCAAAAACATTTTTGAAATTTTCAGAATTGGCCAATTCTCTTGCCTAGTGGGAGGCGATTTTAATTGTTTGCTCTGTCCTTTAGTGGATAGACATCCTTTTCGTAACTCACCTCTTACTAGCCAGGCTAGCACACTTTCTGCCATTTGTAAAGAAATGGGTCTTTCTGATGTATGGCGGACTCTCCACCCAGCTAACAAAGAGTTCACTTATTATTCTGCTCCTCATAAATGTCACACTCGAATTGATTATTTTTTTACGCCAAAATCTCAAATACAACAAGTGTTTTCTTGCAAATTGGAAATATTGTAGTCAGTGATCATGCATGTTAAGTCTAGAATTGATTACTGATTGTGTGTCTGTGAGGAGTAGACGGTGGAGATTCGATACACGCCTTTTAAAGGATGAAAATTTTACATTACATATGACCAGGGAATTCAAAATTTTTTTTGATATTAACTCTAGATCCACAGACAATCCCTCTTTGCTCTGGGAAACATCTAAAGTATACATTAGGGGCCTAATTATTAGTTTGCCACCAAGAAACAAAGACGTTTGAAACAACAAAAAAAGCTTGAAGAAGAATTGAACGATATGAAGGGGTTGCTGGCGACATCCTCTGACCCAACCTTAGTACAGAAAAAATGTGCAGTACAATCTGCTTTAGACACTTTACTGACACAACAAGCAAAGTCTTCACTTCTTTTTCCAACAAAGGCTGTATGAGTTTGGTAATAAACCTTCTAAATACCTTGCATCGCTGACCAAAGCCCAGAAAGAGTCTCAAACAATAATCTCTGTAGTTGATGTCGCTGGCAACCGCTTTTTGATAATGTTAGCATTAACAATACATTCAAGGAGTTTTACAAACAACTTTATGAATCAGACCTCTCACCGGGTGCCTCTGATATAATGGAATCTTTTTATCTAAGCTTACACTCCCTACTATTTCAGAAGCTCAAAAATTAATATTAAACGCTCCTATTACCAAAGAGGAAGCACTACTAGCTCTAAAAAAATTACAGTCGGGCAAGGCTCCTGGCCGGATGGCCTGAGCTGTGAATTTTATAAGGAATTTCATCATCTGCTTATAGACCCTTTTTTGGCCATGTTGGAACATTCATTCACAACCTGCTCTCTCCCACAGTCTTTAAGGGAAGCTGACATTACTGTTATTTTGAAAAAAGGAAAAAACCCAGATCATTGCGCTAGTTATCGTCCCATCGCTTTGCTGAATCTAGATCTTAAACTGTTGTCAAAAATTTTAGCGCTACGGCTAGAGAAAGTATTACCTTCAATAGTCAGGGAAGACCAGACTGGGTTTATTAAGGGCAGAACCTCAACTCATAACATTCGAAGGCTCTTAAATATAATAAATATATGTCAGGAACGGGACATGGACAGTTTGGTCATTTCTTTAGACGCGGAGAAGGCCTTCGACCGTGTCGAATGGCCTTATCTACTTCATATCTTAGAAACATTCAACTTGGGAGAAACATTTATAAATTGGGTTAAATTATTATATAGCAGCCCCTTGGCCTCTGTAAACACCAATGGCTGTAGGTCTGAAGCCTTCTCACTTCATCGCTCAACCCGGCAGGGTTGTCCACTGAGTCCGGCCCTTTTTGCTCTAGCAGTGGAACCTTTGGCTGAAGCAATCAGACAGGATATAGTTGTAAAGGGGCTTTATTTGGAGAACGTTGGCATAAAATCTCACTTTATGCTGATGATGTATTACTGTATATATCTGAACCAAAGTCTTCTATTCCTAGATTAATTGAACTAATAAAAACATTTGGAACATTTTCAGGTTATAAGATTAACTTCTCTAAATCCCTTGCAATGCCCATGGGCAGCCTTAGAGATAAAACCAGTAGCCTTTCACCTTTTCCTTTTCGTTGGTCATTATCAGGCTTTGTCTATCTTGGCATTCAAATTACTCCCATGTTTCATCAAATGTTTAGGGCAAACTTTATACCCCTTTTAGATGACATCAGAAAGGATCTGGAAAGATGGAATGCCCTTCCCTTATCACTGTTGGGTAGAGTCTCCATCATCAAGATGAATGTGCTTCCTAGATTACTGTACCCTCTGCAGATGATTCCGATATTGATTTCAAACAAAACTTTAAAATTACTTAATGGGTGGTTGAGTGAGTTTATCTGGCATAAAAGAAAACCAAGGTTAAAATTTTCAAAGCTATTGTGTTCTGTTTCCATGGGAGGGCTTGAGGTCCCAAATATTAAACTTTATCAGCTAGCTTCTAACTTGAGATTTGTAGTAGAATGGGTGAGGGAGGATCACACATCTGTATGGCTTGGTCTGGAAAGTTCTCAGATTCAATGTTCACTTCTTGGCCTTTTGTCATGTAGAAATGTAAAATCTGCAAGGAGTTTGTGTGGTAACAATTCAATTATTCTTAACACAGTTAGGGCATGGTTGATGGCCAGGAAGCTAGAGGGTAAATCTTTTCTGACTCCTTTGCTCTCACCAATACAAGGCAACCCAGAGTTTGAGCCAGGCGTGCACATTCTGGTTTTAAAGTTTGGGCTGATAAAGGTATCAGAAAGATGGGTGATCTGTTTACCGGTAATTCCTTATCTTCATTTAAACAAATTCAGGATAAATATAAACTCCCTAATAGTCATTTTTTTAGATACCTCCAAGTACGAGATTACATTTATAAGAAGACCACACTGATTTCCAATTTCACATTTTCCCCATTAGAGAAATTGATTCTTAAATGTCCTAATAAAAACATTATCACTTCATTTTACAATATACTTAATGAGACCAACTCTTCAGCCTTACTAGATACAAAACAGAAATGGGAAACAGATTTTGGTATTGTTCTTGATGAAGAAAAGTGGAGTGTTATCTGTTGTCAGGCAAAATGTATTTCGGTTTGCAACCATACTAAATTATTACAGTATAAGGTTATTCATAGACTTCAAATCTCTCCAAACAGAAGACATCAGATGAACCCCCAAGTCTCACCTTTATGTTTAAAATGCAAAACTGCTATCGGGACATATTCACATTGTGTTTGGTTTTGCCCCAAAATTCAATCATACTGGACAGATGTTGTGAAGGATTTGGAAAAATATTCAGAACTGCAATATCTCTCGATCCAGTCTCTTTGCTCCTGGGCTACAGGAGCACAAATATTGGATCAGTCTCTAGGAACAGATTATTTAACATACTGACATTTGCTGCTCGTAAAAACATATTTCTTTCATGGATCAGTGACAAACCTCCATCAACAGTCACCTGGCATAAACTCATTATGGAACTTTTTCCTTTGGAATATTTAACTTGTCTTCTTCATTCTACAAAAAATCGTTTCATGGATATTTGGACTCCATACCTTCAATTTACTGATCGATCGGTAGCCTCAATATTGAACAATACAGTTGTTGACTGATTGTATTTTTATTTTATTTTATTTTACTATTAATATACTTTTATTGATGTATCTTTATTTTTTTTTAATTAATATTATTTCACTATTTTTATTTTTTACTCTGCATCTATAATTACGAAATAGATCAATGTTCTGCTGAGCTGTCTGTTTAAAAGTGTTAAAAATTAAATAAACACATTTTGAAAAAAAAAAAAAAAAAAAAAAAAAAAATGTGATATGTGCAGGAATTAAGGCCATAAAACCTCACTGTCCAAAAAAGTGCATGTTCTCGGCCTTGTTAAAGTAATGGAGAGATGGTGCTGACCGCTCAAAGAACCAGTACTAAATGAGGCATTTTAGAAGTGAAGGAAATCAGAGTAAAAGCACCTCTACTGTAGACTCTCTTAAAGCACTGCTGATAACCTTTTGTGTTACAAAAAGTAGAGATGTAGCAAGGGATGTCAAGATTATAGGTAGATCACAAATCGTGATTATTCAAGTCACAATATAATCGTAAGAACAGGGTTAGTCAGACGTCAAAGTCCTTACAGTTCACTCTATTGAAACTAAGGATGGATAAAATTACTTTCAAGAGTAAAGTTAACACTGCGGAAATAGGTCCATATCAAAGCTTTTTTATTAATCCAAAGAGACTCAAGTTGTGTTGGTCCCAAACTGTGAAAAATAGAAAAGATTCTGTCATTGTCAGGCACAAAATCAAACTATTAGAACCACCTGTCGTATCCTTAGATCATCACATTTTATTCAGCTGTGTTTTGGATGTGGGAACAGTGTTAAAACAGGATTAAAAACTCAACCAAGTCAGTTTTGCATGAAGTGTGTTAAAAAAACAACAGCAAGAATAACTGACTACTAATAAGTGAGTAGAGTAAATGTGATCATTTATATTTAGAACTGCATAGTTTTATTGCAAGTTGAGAGGGGTTTGGGGGCTTCCCTCAAAAAACCTTTGAGCACATGATGCCATAGTTTTCTGCATTCTGGTGTCTTTTACTGTGTATGTATTATATATAGTTGTGAATTCTGTAAAATACAGATTTTATACATTCTGGCCAACCAGGTGGAGCTGCATCAGAGACTTTAAACAGCTAGACTCCTGTAAAGCTTAAGAACTAAGAATATTTGTAAAATAATGTATTTATGCTGAGAATAGTGAGTGGGAGCTGAAGGTCCTGTACACCTTTTTTTTTCTCTAGCTCCTGCTCTAGTGCAAGGCATCTGTTCTACAGTAGAGTGCGCTCTTCCATTGTTTCCATTGCTGCTCGACTGCACTGCTCATTTGAACCTGCAGGGTGCGCTCTTTTTCTGTTGTGCTCAGATGTTCCTCCACTGCCTTGTTCCTCAGAACCTGCAGACTCAGATGTTCTTTTTAGACCCTCAGATGTTCCTCCGCTGCCTTGTTCCTCAGAACCTGCAGACTCAGATGTTCCTTTTAGACCCTCAGATGTTCCTCCACTGCCTTGTTCCTCAGAACCTGCAGACTCAGATGTTCTTTTTAGACCCTCATATGTTCCACCAGTAGTGTGAGGTCTTCTTTGAGCTGGTCACACTCCTGTTGGACAGATGTCTTTTTCCTCCTTCAGTTCTTCTGCTCTATCTCCTGCTCCAGCGCACTGTTCCTCTGCTCCAGAAGTGTTTGCTGGTCCTGTGTGCTCTTCAGGACTTGCTCAAGCACACAGTTGGTCTGGACCTGCAGGGCGAGCTTTTCTTCTGAGGTCTTGTGCTGAAGCTGGAGTGTATGGCACAGGGCCTCCAGCAGGGCGCGCTGTTGGTCTGATGTCTTTAACTCTTGCTCCAGAGAGCTGCACCTGTTCTGCTGATGGAGACACGGTTGCTTTGAACTTTTGTGCAGCTCCTTGTGTTTATTGCACTGTTCATCCAGCCAGACATGTTTCTCATGTGTGGGCCTTAGCTGCCTCTTCAGATCCTCACATTCTTTAGCTAAGGCTGCTTTCTCCTCCTCAGCTTCAGCTCTTGTTTTTTGGTCTTGCTCGTATGCGTGTTCTTTGAGCTGCATCTCAGCCACATGCACTTCTAGTCCATCGATAATGGCGTCTTTGTATTCAGAGGGAAGGTTGTTTGACCAGATGATGAGTTTCCCGAGTTTTGGTTTGCTGAATGTCTCTGTCTTTTAAGTTCCGCTCTTTGTTGAAAACTTCAATTATTTGTTTACTTTGCCTCAACAGCCTCAGTTTTTCCTGGCTGTGTTGTTCTTGGGTCATTTTCTGGTGATTTTCATTGTCTCGTCTGAGCTGAGGGTTTTCCTGTGCGAGCTTTTGGATGGTATTTCTGAATTCCTGCCGTTCTCTCTCGCAGGATCTTTAGCTCCTCAAGCTCTTTGACCAGATGTTCTTCCCCGGTTTTGGAGGCAAGTCTTCTGCGTTTTTATCATATTATTAGAATTTTACAAGGATGTTTTGCAAAAAGAAAAACCAAAAAGAGCGAAGCAATCCGTCTTGAGTTTTCTTTTTTTTTTGTAAATTTTGGTCAAGTTATTATGACGTCACTATCGCTGGGATACTTCTGTTGGTGTATCCATACTGCTTTATTGTTCTAAATGTTTTCAACGTTTTGGGCTTCTCACATGGACTGGGCTTTATTCTGGGCAGGAAACAAAACATGCTAATGTGCACTAGCTTGTTAGTTTTTCTCTATAGGCTTGGCTCATGTCTTGAAACCGAGATGACATTCTCAAAACTGCAGATCATTTGGCCAAGCAATTTAACACTTCGTCACAACATCACAGATCACCAGCAAAAGCACAGATGTTTTATCAGTAAGTTACTTTTCCATGTTAAGAGTCAGTTCCATTAAAATGACAAAGATCTTTCTCAGTTGCTTTTGGCTCTTTTGCGTTCACTTCGTCACTTTGTCTAAAATAACCTGGATGGTTGAGCACAACACCATGGATCACTTGCACAAGCTCAAATCTCTCCCAAAACACTTTAGATATGTGTCAAAACCAAATATCTTTCTCATCTAAATAGTCAGTGCCCCCAAATATCCTTATCTTGTGTGCATTGTGTGAGCACATCAAGTCAGAATACTTCGATGTTTTTTCAGTATGGCAGAGGTCTACCAAACAACATAGAATTATGCATAAAACTGAAAAAATAAAAATATTTCATCCTAAGATTGGTGTCCAAACATCACACGTGCTACAGGAAATTGTAACCATTTTATTCACACAAATAAAGTACATTAGAGTACATACGTAAAAGAATATATACAGTATTCTGTATGTGTACATGTAAAAAATACAAAAAAAGAAATATATCTAGCCTGAGTAAAGTTTCACTTTACATTTACTTTTATTGGTCGCTGTCCTCACTCTCCCTCTGCTGACAAACATCCTCATCCTCCTGGCCATCTACACGCTCCTCTCTAATCGTATGATTTTTTCTCTGATAAGACTGTTGTAATAAGCTAAAAGCTCGCACCAAGCGTAATACGCGGAAGTTACACGTTCCTCTCTGTTTGGCCGTAGATTTTCATCCACATCGCAGTAGATTTTTTCCCTTGCACTGCAGCGAGGGAAGAAACAACGTGAATGCTTCAGCCATCCCTTCCATTGATCCCCTGTGATGTCCTCACACGCAGCATCCATTGCATGGAGCAGGGTCATCTGGTCTAGAGCCAGAAAAAAAACCTCTTTTATTTTCTGGGATCAGATCAAGATAAAGACGGTCCAAGAATGTGAGGAGCTTTTGAGTGTTGTATGGGCCAACACTGGGGATGTATGTCGTCACACCATTATCAGAAATGGCAGCACACATTTTATATTGCCCCCTCGCTGTCCTGGGACATCCACTGTGGCCCGTTGGCCAATGTTGCCACGCCTGCGGCCCTTGGACAGGTTGAAACCAGCTTCATAAACAAATGCAAGAATGTGAGGTGTTTCATTCCTTTCAATGCCAATATTCTCTACAACATAGTAGTATAATTAGTCATTTAGAGGACTCATAGACAACCAGAACCAATACTGTAACTGATTTACATTCACATATTGGTAGCGCAGCTCTTTTACTCTGTCGCTGTTCCTCTCAGACGGCACCTTGTAAATCTGTTTCATGGTCATCTGATGCCTCCTCAATACCCGGTTATTGTAGAGATGCTGATGGAATTGAATTTTTCGAAATATGACATTGTCTTGAATGATTGCATCGCGGATCTGTCTCAGGTTGATTGCATTATTTGCAATCACCAAGTTACAGATCTCCCGTTTTTGACTTTCAGGTTTTTCTCCACCACATATGCGATGTTGTCCAACTTTAGACAAAGAACGACACAAGACAATTTGTAGCGTCTGCCTTATGTATTTGTAACCCTGAAAAGTTGTTCGTGTTGTTGTTGTTCGTATTTGTAATACACTCACATCCCGACTGAACACACAGCCACACACCAACACACCCACACACCAACTTATGCACAGGACTGTATGTCACCTTCATGAATACAGTCAGAACACAGCATACCTGTTTTCTCTGCGAAAAGCTTGGATGATGGAGGAGACTGTAGAACGAGGCACATTCGGCTGCACTCTGCGACCAGCCTCTGCCATTGTGAGGCCGTGGTTGACAACATTGTCTACAAGTGTGGCTCCAATTTCATCTGGAACAGGGTGTCTTCGTGCTCCACCTTGCATCTTCACTCCTGCTCCTCTTCTTCTTCTTCTTACTCCTTCTCTTCCTCTTACTTGAACAGGATGTTGCTCTTGTTGATTTTCTTGCTGAGTTACCTCTATGTTCATATTACAAATCATCCTGGAACTGGTAAAGCTTTATATCTACAGGGGCATCATTCACAATCATAGACAGCACCTGTTACTTATAGTTTTTTTTTCAATAGCTTTGGCACATTTTCTGGAAATTGTCATAAATATGGCAAAACCTCTACATATTCAGTCAGATTTATCACTCATTTGTCGAAGCATTTTAGAATGATTGAACATGTACATTTTTTGTGCAAAACCCCTGACACCTTTGTGAAAATAACACTTTGTGGTTAAAATGATAAACACTCATCTCTAAACTGCACTTTTTGGGTTGAACATGAAACAAAAGCAGCACATGGATTCACTTTCACCTTTACCAGTTAAACACTGTTTAGAATTTATTTCAACATGATATCAATTTTATTTTTCTGAATATTTTAGAAATTAAGGAGATTGTGAAACAAAAATATTCAGAATTGTGAAACAAGAACATGTCAAATAAAATACAATTCTTTGACGAGCTAAAAGTGTGTTCCTGTCTAATCTTGGCCACAGTGAAGTGTCTGACATTGGGCTAAATCATCTGTCTCTGTCTTCATGTCCTCTTCCTCACACTTTTCTTGTTTGGTTTGACGCTCTAAAAAAAAGTAACTCTATTTGTCCTAATAGAGTTGTGTTCATGGGACAGATTTATTTGTCAGAAGAGTCACAGCAAATGAGAAAACATCCCTTTGGAGCAAAAGTGTTAGTTCTAAAAACATAGTTTAACAGCAGTGACCGAAGAGTTAAGGAAGGCTAATTGTGTGTAAGGTTTTGCAAAACACTGTGTGAGGAGTTAAGCAAAAAGAGCAAAGACAGACATGGTGGAGAGAAACACCATTAGAATGAGAATCAGCTCATTAGTTTGGATTCGAAAGATCTATTTATTTGTAAAATGTGCTAAATGAAGCATCGTTGTGCTTTCTGTAGGAGACTTGGACAGAACCACTTGCAAAGATGCACAGTGACACTTGAGACTTGGACTGAGACACTGGAAATGTGATGAAAGCAATGACAAATGACATTCAGTTTTTCATTCAGAAATGAGCCAAACATATGGAAAAAAAACTGTAACACAACTTTTAAGTGATAGTATTTGTATATTCCTTACACACAGCAGCAGCCTGAAACAGTCACAAACATGTCTTGTCTGTGTAAATACGCTGTGAACTAGGATGGAGCACAGTTGTAGTCTTTGTGAACAGCTTGTGCTATAGTTTTCATCAGCAGAAACACACTATTGACAGAAACCTTTAGGTGGACAAAAACACCGCTAGTTTAATGGACAGTTCTGACCTTTGCTCCTGTGTTTGGGCTTTATTTTCCTCTCGGCTGAACTCGGGCGACCTCGGTAAAATGTGGATAAACAAATCAATGACTTCTTCTCCCAGCAGGCTGCTTCTCATTTACCTGCACATTTGAGTGAAAATCATATGTGTGTGAATGAAACGTCAATGGGCGTGGGCTTTGTACACTGCTGAAGAGATGTTGATGTTATTGTATTTGTTTTTATGAAGTACAATTTCTTATCTTATTCTTTGACAGATAAAACCACATTTTTAAGGAAACCATAGTGAACATACGTGGGTAAGATTGCACTAAACATTTTGCCTGTTTTCAACCAGTTTGGCTGTTTTGTTGAGGCTTATAATTGTCTTTTGTCCAGGAACTGTGACATATGTAGAGGTTATTACTCAGCTGTTACCTAGCAACCACATTGTAAATCTGGGCCCAAATCCACATAAATGACATAAATGTTATGATCTGACAAATGATAATATCTTGCAATGCTCTGATTGTGTGAAATGTTTGCTTAAACTCCAGTTTTGTGTAAACAAAACATGTGGCATTTTTTATTAAATACTCAATAGGGGTTATGCATTAATGTCTTTCCGGTCTCAGATAGACATAGGCCGCAACATCCGGTGGCGTCGTTGCCATAGTGACAAAGCTGTTTACTCCAAAGGCGATGTACATCAGACGAGTCCTGAAGCAATCCTCTCTGAAAAAAAGTTATCTTTTGTCATCTGTTGTAGACGTAGTGAGGCTGTAATTGCAGGAAAAGTGCCGCTTGGTTTTCATAATGAAAAGTTGTAAAAGTGAGCGGACTACGCGAGCTCCTCCCACATACGAGAAGCTCCGCGCACCTGCCGAGATTCACTGTGCCCGGGCAGAGGCGCCGTAGGCCGGGAGCTGTCTGGCAACACCGAGCGTGTGTGCTCACTTCTTCACGGCCCAAAGCACCTCTGCCCGGGCTCATGAGCAGCGAGTCTCGGTCTGTGCGCGGAGTTCTCACTTGTTTTATTTTTTCATGTGAAAACCTCCGTATGCGTGGAGCTCGCGTTGTTTGCTCACTTTTACAACTTTTCCTCATGAAAACCTGGTTCAGAAGCGGCACTTTGCCTGCTGTAACAGCTGTCACTGTGTCTAAAACAGATGACAAAGAAAACATTTTTTTCTAAGAGGATTGCTTCAGGACTTGTACAAAAAACCTCGTGTGGTGTCCATCGCCTTTGGAGTAAACAGCTTTGTCACTATGGCAACTACTCCACCGGATGTAGCGGCCTATGTCTATCTGAGTGCGGAAGACGTTACTGCATAACCCCTATTAACTTCTTATAATTTTCAACTTTTATTCATCAATTGTCAATTTGCCTGCTGTAAAACTACTGTATAATAAATATTTACCACAAGGACTATCAAATACCAAACCAAGTCAAAATATTTAAAATGCAATATTCTGTCATTTGGGCAGAACATTAAAGGAGAATTCATATTTTATAAAAAGCAAGAGGTTTGTTCTTGCATCTTGAGCTGTAACAACAAGAACAAACTTCTGATGAGCTCAAACCGTTCATACTTCATCAGAGGTTCTGCTGTTGAAGCCTCACTCACAGAAACTCAAACAGCTGCTGCTAAAGAGATTAGTTCAGTGGCAGTCTTAGAAATGGTTGTATGTTGATCATTTGGGCCAAAAATAAATATTTTCAAATTTAATTTTACAAAAGATAAATAATTTTACATTCAGTCATGCCCACTTTTAACTCTTTCCCTGCCAATGACGACAACGTGTCGTCATAACGAACCCAACCGTAGCCTGCCAATGACGACAATTGTCGTCATAAGCTTTTTTTTATATGCGGCGATAGAGGGTTCTCTGACGCACGTGTCCGGTGCACCAGCAGTAAACAATCATGTTGCACTTTCATATATTCACCACCGGAGGGCAGTATCACATTAGCACAAGGCCGCAGAGGAAGCCAAGGACCGGAAAAATGCACGTCTTTCCTGTTTACATTACGGAGCGCAGTTGGCTGTGTTTAAGTAATCATCCGCCTCTAAAGGATCGTGTTTCTTTTCAAACGGATTACAGGCAACACATCTTGGACTAAAAACATTGTTGAGTGAGTTTAGAGCAGATATTTATCTTTAAAATGAAGAAAAGACGATCCTACTGGACTAGGACTCTGAGGAGAACGAGTCATGCAGCGAGTCTCCAGGAGAAAAACTAAACTTTCTCTTCTGTGAGCGATCCTAAAGTGTCAGAGTAAGTCAAACTACTGTATTTCTTCATGTTTGAAGGGTTAAATATAATCTTTGCCCTGTGAAAGCGTCTGAATCTATAGAATCTGCGACAGAAAGTAGAAAAAGTCCTGTGATGCATCCTCGTCTGTAACACAGGTTTTGTTGGTTTAAAGATGAAAAAGACACTCGACCTCATTGTTTTAATCACGTGAAGCTTGTATTTTTATCCTAAAAACATTATTTCATTGTACTGGCTCATATTCTTTCACTAAATAGTAGAACAGACAAAAATAACACTGACATGAAGTTTGATTTAGAAAAAGGACGTTATCTCAAAAGTTTCTCGTCAAACACTGAAATGTAATGAAAACAACGAATTTCAAATGTCTATAAAAAGAGAACGGAATAATGTAGAATAACCAGTGCTTGATTTGTAACTCAAACGTTGCCGGAACAAAATGTGGGTTTTGGACCGGGCTCCAGACAAGGTCGAACCTTTACCGGAGCGCACATGATAAGTGAACATAGAGGCTTAGAAATGCTAAAATACAACCCAACTGTCCATCCTACTCGATGTTAAACGATATAAAAGTAATTATGTCTGTGTTACCACGTTTTTTTACACGTCACACAGAGATTTTCATTCATTCTGACAGAAATCAGCGCACCTAAATCTGATATACAGCAACAAGTTGCCCTCCCACACACGCTCGTCCTGCAGCTCAGCACTGCCTCCGCGTCATATCTGACTCTCCACAAGTCACAACAACAACGCAGGACAAACAGCTTTTACACAGGTCACAAACAGCCTTTACACAGCAGACACGGGTCTCATACATCAAACGTGATGCTAAAATACACATTAAAGTAACACAGTAAAGTTAGTTGCACTTACGTGAAACTGTGATCGCTGTATCCGCGCTGGTTCTCTCACCTCTTTATCGTCCCGTACACTCCAAACACATGTGACACTCCCGCTGCCTTTAATCCATCAAAACGAGTCGCAAATAACAACAAATATCCACAAAATCCACTTAGACGCATATTTCCTGTTTTAGAAGGAGATACAAGAGCGGGGCTCGCCTGGAACCAATGAAAAGTCTTAAACCCGCCTGCGCTGCTTCTGATTGGTCAAATTTCCTGTCAGTTCCGCTTTTAACCAATTACAGTCTGACTCCGTTTCCCCCACAAATAAGCCTGTTCACTGTGAATAAGATGGGAGACGGGAGAGGAGCAGAGCCGCGTCTCGTAGAAGTAAGAGAAAAAGCTTATTAGAAAGCGTTACCGGAGCAGACAAAACTGATGCCGGAATGCCCCACGAGAGTTCCCGGATCTTATTCCGGCTTGTTCCGGCTCAAATTAAGCCCTGAGAATAACATTTATTTTTTTAAATGAAAGTAGACAATTGTAGGTCTCATTTGATGTACAACATGTCATAATTCCAGTTGCACAAGGTTTTTTGTGGAGCTGTGAATATTGCTTAAAATTAGCAAAAAGTCCTGGCAGGGAAGGGGGGTCAAAGTCACAATAGGGCTGGCAGTGAAAGAGTTAAAAATGACCTGTAAAAGCAAAAGTACGTCACTTTGTTCTTACAGCTCAAGGTGTAATGGTGTGTTCCAGGCAACTGGAAGCTGGGATATTTTCACTTCTCACTTACTACTCACTAAAAATGTACTTGAACACCACTCGAACTGGTAAATACCACTTCTGAACTGGGAGCTGGTCGAAGGAGTCCCGCTTCACTATGAGATTAACAATCAGCACAAAAACTGAATCTGAGTTTATCTGCCACGAAAACTATGTAAATATAAGTTATTTAATGTTGCTTTTGTTTAGCCTAATGGTTAGCATTAGCCATAATGTTTATATACGAGTTGATTCAGTTGGAACGGTTTGAACTAGAAACTGGTATTTTTCAACTGGGAATAACTGCAGCGCATCATAAGAACCAACTTCTTACTTCCTGTGAAGTATGAATTAAGCCTTAAGTTTTAATAAAGTTTTTTTTTAACCATTCGAAGTACCTCATTTTTGTATTTATTGGGCTTTATTTTTTCCTTTATCTTTGCTCAGTTCTCCTTGCTTGACAGGTTCATCTTTGCTATTGTATCATCTAACGATGTTAGATGATACAATAGTTGACCAAGAAGTTCTATAGCTGACAAAAAGGAAGTGTGGCAAAAACAAACGTCTTTTTGATCATTTAACTGACCCTATAACATCGTTTATGCAGAAACAATTATTTATGCAAAAAGTGCTAAGTAGCTGTCTACAAATGTTGAAAAATAGTCAGCTAATACATCTTTTTACTATCGACTGATGAAATGACTACAGCCCTACTAAACACCAGTCTTTTCTGTCTTCCCTCTCAGTTCCGTCGCTGTCTGCTGCAGCTGCTGTGTTCCCGCCTCTCGTGGCTCCAGCGCGGGATGAAAGAGCGCCCCTAGCCCCGTCGAGCGCCCCATCCGGCCCATCTTTGTGCCGGACAGCTGCAGTGGGCGGGACAGGCCCAAAAGAGGGTGACTTTTAACTCCTCCTCCATAGTCTTCATCATAACCAGCGACAACCTGCAGCACCTGGACGTCTCCTCCTCCAAACAGGCTGTGAGTCCCAGGTTCAACGTCATCCAGGTGCGCCCACTGTGACCGTGTCTCTGTGAACTCTTTTTACTACAGAAGATCGACCACACTGTCATACTACATGATCATTATTTGAAAGAAATGCATCGCAGAAAAGATTCTTCCAGTGGTTGTGATCAAAACAAGTTCACACACAGCCTGGATTGAATGCATTTTCAATGGTGGGCGACACGGTGGCGCAGCGGTTAGTGCTCTGGCTCATAGCAAGAAGTCCTGGGTTCGATTCCCAGTCGACCCGGGGCCCTTTCTATGTGGAGTTTGCATGTTCTTCCCCGTGTCTGCGTAGGTTTCCTCCGGGTACTTCGATTTCCTCCTACAACTAAAAACATGTCCAATATGCCTCCCCTGACCCTTCCCCAGGCTCCCTGCAAAAGAGATTCTGAATCTCAGTGGGATTTCGCTGGTTAAATAGAGGTCAATTAATGGTGGCATTAGTGTAAGCCTTCAAACATCGCAAACTATGAAAAAAACTGTTTTTGGTGACTGAAGACAGGAGCACTTCATATTAGTAACACCAAAGACTTGCTGTAAGAACATTGCCCACATGTATTAGTGTTTTGTAGATTGCAAACACTGTCCTGTAGGGATGGGACGAGATCTCGTGTCGCGAGATCAAACTGTCCTGATACTGTGCGCACACGTACTGAACTGTCTCGTGAGATTTTTCCATGGTATGAGATTAAGTTTGTATCTTTGAGCAGCTGTACTCCTCCAACACAGACTTGTAGTGGACTTATTCTGACAGAAAACAGTCGTCTCAGTTTATTTCGTAAAGATAGACCAATTTGACAGAGATAATTAGTCCTAAACATTAAAGTTAGCAGTCAACGCGCGGACATCGCGGGAACAGCGCAGTGTTTTTCACACTTAAACAAAGAGATATTTTTTCTATATCATCAATAACTGCTCCTCATCTGTGCGTGTCTGGGCCGTCAGCAGATGAATGTAAGAAGGAAAGGGAAGGGCCTGAGCGGATCAATTCAGCCAAACTATATCGTTGAAATAATAAAATCCAAGGTGATACACATAGATGAAAGGAGCTAAACTGGTTAAATTCTAAATTAAAACAATTGCCTTGTTCGATCTCGTGGAAAATCGTGCTATCGTCTTGAAATTCTATCTCGTCCCATCCTACTGTCCTGACAAATAGTTGGGTAGTGTTTGATCTGCTCTGAACACACGCTGGCTTCTTAGGACAGAACTGAAACCTCTAGCAAGACCATGAATAGAGACCTGGTCCAACCTTTTTTAAATGTCCCATGCCTTTTTAATTCTAGTAAAATCATAAATTAAGACAAAACAAAGCAGGACACAGAAAACTGTAGAGAATTTTTTTAAAAGTTCCTGGGGGCGGACACCCAGACCCCCTTGAATTACATCAAAAACTGTTTGTATTATAATCCTTTTGTATAATCTCCGGTGGTGGCAGTAGGTTGATTTATGATGCAACTCTTCAAGGATGATATCTGAACATTTTACCTCTAGGCTTCTGTCTATTTTTGCCATCCCTGTAACAGCATGTCCAAAACCAGCACCAGGCAGATCCGGATCTAGCACTTTGGGGGCCTTAAGCAAAAATCAGCTTTAGGGACTCTGCAGTCTTTTCTGCAAACCTTAATCAGTCAAGTTAAAGTAGAACTTAAGTGGATATTTTTCATTCTAATTTAAATGAATAGAATAAAGAGATCCTGCCCCAGAAACTTTTAACTAAAACATTTTCTTGAATCTGGAGTACTCTATTTTAGACCAACAAATCTTTTACAATAGTCAATGTGTGTCTAATTTTATTTATAATTAAGTATTTCTCTGTGAGGCCTCACCCTCTGCTCCCTCTGTGAGCTCCGCCTCTAATCCCCCTCATGTGACGCTGGACAAAAATACGAAAATCTGAAACTTTCTCAGAAGAAAAAGCCTTGTTTTATGTGGCTTCTGAAAGAATTCAATGAAAATGTGCAGAAACTCATTGTAATTTGTCATCGATCTGCAGTTCATCAACTCTTTGTGTGCATAGTTCAGCCAATAACTGTCTTGACAAAAAAGATTTGGCTAACAGGACTTGTAGGATTGGTCAGACAGGTATATGTACAGCACAAACCAGAGGGTGAAGACAACAGGGATGACGACTGATGGACTGACATTAACTACAAAAACAAGTCTGCGTATAGGAAGGTCAAGCTGTGTGTGCATCTGTTCTGATCACCGCTGGAAGAGTCTATAACTTCAAATGATCTACATCTTTCAGTTGTGTTGGAAGACATTTATGCAAGACGTACTTTTTAAACCATGTTCCAACATTATTCTTTCATCAAAAACTTACCTGAACTTGTCTTAGCGTAAATGTTTGATGAATCCTGTTTAGTAGGTCCTCTCCATTTAAGATCTTCTCTGCTCTTTTAAGGCTAAATCGAGTTCGGAGCGTTTCTCCTGCTAAATCACACTCCAGCTAACATTGCATTGCTGGTAATGGAGTGCTAACCCTAATCTTAATGGATGAAAGCCTTGCTGATATAAAGTATGTTTGTTTTATTCAGGTAACTTCTAACACATGAAATACCAAAGTCACAGTCTTAGGCTGCATTCACAATACAAACTGAACCCGGCTCGGCTCGATTGGGAATCAAAGTTGCAACATTGTATCTTGTTCTAAACTGGCTCGGTTCTGTTCACAATACACTTTTTACCAATCGAACCAACGCTGTAGAGACACATCTGCTCCTCGCCTGTAGAGGCGCTGTGACAGAAACACGTCACGTCAGCAGCAAAGAAGACACCGGCTTCTCAGCTAACAGCGGCTACAGCTAACTTACATTAGAAAAACACACTGCTGGACTTTATTTTGTGTTTTTATGGATCTATCCACAACTTCTCTCACATTAACAGGACCAGAGTGAGTGACAGACCAAGTGTCGGAGCAAAGACACTTTCACTTTCACTTTAGAAGACCAGAGAGGAGGGCTAGGCATTTCGTTCCAAATGCCAAGAGTAAAAACGCAACAGAAAGTTTATCTGTTTGAGTAAATCTGTCTCTGAAAGATCTGTCTCTGCTCACTCAGCTGTAGAACTAAATATTAGATGAATATAGACCATTTCCCTGCAGTAATGTGAGCTGTAGTGTTACTTCTGTATTCACTTTCATCTAAGAGTTATAACTTTGTTATTTTTGTAAAGAACAAGAGAAAACTGTGACATACGGTCGTGTGATCACAATTAATTCTACCAGAATCATCCCCTGTTCTTCTCCTGTTACTTTCATGTGTGTTTTTTGGCTGTTTGTTTTGTTTCTGAGCCTCACGTGTGTCTCAGCCTGGATCATGTCAGTGTTCACTTCCTGGTTTTGTTTCGCTCTCGCTCCGTTTGCTTCACAAAACAAACGAACCGCTCCAGAGCTCGATTCAACCGAGCCCAGACCGACCTTTCCAACCGAACCAGATCTGGCATTTTGGACCAGGATAAGAATTCATTTGCA
>JBBPFD010000457.1:0-27056 GCA_038363315.1 Mugilogobius chulae
CGTGAAAAATCTAGATTCATCGGTAAATAGTCTGATAATCCGATGCAGGCTGCTTTTGTCACACGATCTGCATCGATGTAGCTCCTCTCTACCGACGCACTCGCATCGCGCATGTTTACATCGATGTATCGGTGCAAATCGGCTAATCTTCCCATCACTAGTATATATATACCAAGACATAAATAGCGTAGGATGAGCACATTTTCATGCCTTTTTGTGGTTATATGTTGCGCCGTAAATATTGCACAATATGAAAAAAGCGTAAAATAAACACGGTATTTCATGCGTTAAAAAACACGTTTTGGTTGAAGCCATGTGGGGACATTTTCTTAAGGTTTAACGGGTAAGTTTAGGCTTCAAGTTGCAAAATGGTTTAGGACTGGGCTTATAGTTTAAGATAAGGATTTGGTAAAATATAAATAGTAAACACATCTTATAACCACTGTAGAAGTGAACTGGGGCTGCAAGTGATGGCATATTTACGCAACAAGGACGTAAACTGTGTTAATCATATGCTTTTAACATGTCCTGTTATGACGTGGTATAGACGTACACAGTTTCTTGTGAGATCGGTCTGGAACAAAGGACCCTTACCCCACTGTCGACTCCCCTGGAAGAAAGTCTTGACTCTTTTGCAAAAACATATGAAAAAAAACACAGATATATAGATCATCTCAAACCACCTCTGGAAAAGTTCTTATCTCACACAGTAGCTTCATGTGGAATGTGGAAGCACAACTTACAGTTACAGTACATTGTGAACACTGCAATTCTCAGAAAACTTCAGTTCAGTTAATGTTTACGAACTTCACGCCTGACCTTTAACTGCCCCAATGCGAAGAGAATACATAATTGCGCAATTAAAAATACAATAGTTGCAGAAGAGTACATTTGTAACTTTTACGGATCAATAAATAAATAAGCCTTGAGGCATTATCACACGTCCAGAAGTGAGCTGACCCTTTCTGACCTAAATGTACAGCGCCACTCACTCTCATCCATATGTTCTGCCCAGTGCGAGTCTCTGCATATGAATGAGTGCTGTCATTTATGATATAGAATACAGCGAGCTTTGTGAGGCAGCTTTATCGTCTTCTATCAAAGTGTCAGTGTAAAACAAGGGCTGTACACATCATTTCTGATTACTGATAGATTGCCTTTTTATTTTTCACTTCTACCTTAGATTTTACTGTTTTATTTATTTATCATTCAGAGCACCATTGTCCTCCTGGCGACGGCAATCCACTTTATATGCACGGTGACCCCTGCAGTGGTGTGGTGCTGGTAGTAAAGAGGTGAGAGGCAGTTAAGTAGAAATATTACATGCTTTGTAAATAAAAGTGTGAATAAAAAAAACAGCCAGGTCTGTCTGGCAGAGGGAGTGCCCGGGGCTACGTGATGTCATTCAGGCGTTCACACTCAAATGTGCACTTGATGACTGCTTGACTCACTCACATATCAGCAGCTGGAGGCCACAGTTAGTTAGAGCGCTGCTGTTACTGGACACAGCATGGGCGAGGAAAGTGTTGACAAATAGCGTACCACTCTTTGATATGCAGTACCGAAGCCCCAAGATATTACTTCGTGGAGTTTCCCAATTCAAAAAGCCTGCCTAAATAATTGACCATATGACAACTGGATTGCAATTTCTCGATATTCGATAAATTGTCCAGCCCCTTTTGAAAGTTAATGTCTTGTTTTTCATTGCCTCTACCCAATAACCTTCTGTTTTGAAACTGTGCATTGCAAACCTGGAATTTCCCCACAGAGAGACAAATTGAGATTGTTTTTCGATATCTAACGTGACTCACCCGACGTACTGAAGATCAAATCGAATGGGGAGTTGAAAGTCCAGCTGGATCGTTGCACCACTGATGCTGCCTCCCAATGGCGTCTTTGATCTGGATATCAATCTGGAGAGGAAACAAGTTTACATTAGCTTCAATTTGTCCATTTAATTACTCCTTAAGATCTAAAAATCTGATTAGATCTGCTCTGAGGCTAAGGCTGAGGCCTGGCTGCATTTTTGTGGCCAGCAATTATTACAAATGCTGATAAATCTAATTATAGTCAACACGCCCAGACTGTGGCTCGAAATATGGTTTGTTTGCAGTGTTTGTGCTTCCAGCCGCTCCCTCAACCTACAGAAGTCTTTCTCTGCGCTGTTTTTTCAATTTATGTAGATATTATGTAGAGGTCTTATATTACCGGTACACAAAATTGACTTAAGTGAGTTTTTAGTCATGGCTTATTGTTGCCTCTTCATCAAAAACATACAAAGAGTTTAATTCACAGATGTTAAGAGTAATCCTACATTACAAAAGTTTGCATCTGCAAAGCTGAAAATGTGCTGTTTCTTCTTGTGATGTCACTAAAGGGGAGTTCTGAAGAGTATACCATCTTTCAGTGGAGCCTAAAAGTACAACTGTGCTTGTTCCATATACATATTTGATGACTCTTATCTAATACATTTCTAATACATTTATATTCAATGGTTACACTATTTTGGACTGACATTATATTGTTGCGCTATGGTTATCAATATCATTTTTTTTTTTTTTCAACAACTCAACCCTAGTTATACATATGAATACTTTTCTCTTCCCCCAAAGTGAGTGGATTGAATTTCATGTGTGTATAGTTTTGGTTAGAGAGCTGTTTTCTTGGCTCACAGTGGTTGTTGGTACTGACCTTTGGCCCGTAGAAAGCTCCGTCCCCTGGGTTCACCTCCCAGCGCTCCCCAAACTGCTGCAGACTCCTCTCCAGCTGCTGCTCAAACACAGACACAGAACAGTCATAACACAGACCCAAACACTTCAAAGCCTTTTGAAAGAAAGTGCTGCTGCTGCTGCTGCTGCAGCAGCTGCTCTTGGTGGTGTGTAAAACAAGTGTGGGGCTTTAAACCTAAGAGTAGAAATACCCACTATTGCCTAAGGTCCCCTTTTAAGGCCAAATGAAGCCTTTTACATTATTAATCATTTGGTAACATTGTTCCATCAT
Source organism: Mugilogobius chulae (assembly GCA_038363315.1). NCBI lineage: Eukaryota > Metazoa > Chordata > Actinopteri > Gobiiformes > Gobiidae > Mugilogobius > Mugilogobius chulae. The sequence goes on from JBBPFD010000457.1 coordinate 3,001, forward strand.
CAAATGCATGTCTGTAACTATAGTTAACTTTTTGCATGCCTAAAATATATTTTTTCTGCCTTGGTTGCAGTTGTTTTACACACGTGGACAAAATTGCTGGTACTCTCTGTTAATGAAGAAAAAAAAACAAAAACAAAACTCACAATGATCATTGAAATCACTCACAGAATTATAAAAAAAAGTAATCAACTAAGTAATCAACAGGTATTTTGGCCCACTCCTTGTGAGCAAACTGCTCCAGTTGTCTTCTCCAGATGCACGTTTCAGCTCCTTCCACAGAGGACTGAGATCTTCAGAATTATTCAACAAGAAGGCGTACACAACACAAAAAAAAAGCGTATTTTTAGCACGATATCAGTCCTGTTTTGCGTACTTATGTTACGTCGTACATATAGCACGATATGAAAAAGCGTAAAAATGCCACGAGTTTTGGTTGAAGCCATGTGGGGATGTTTTCTTCAGGTGAAACGGGTAAGTTTAGGCATAAAGTTACTAAAATGGGTAAGATTAGGGTTGGGGCTTGGGGTAGGTTAAGATTAGATGTAGGATTTTGTTAATTTTCATAAATAAGAACACACCTTAACAACCACTATTGAACTGAACGGGGACTGTGACGTGTACTATAATTACATAAAACAGTTGTGAACTCGTGCTAATCATACCTAATTTACATGTATATGTACGCTTTATGTGAGATCAGGCTGAATAATTTTCTCTGAGCCGTTCTGGGCTGTTTTTGTCTGTGTTTTGGGTCATTTGGAAGACCTGTTGGACAATCCATGACCGGAGTTTTCTGACACTTGACAGGACATTTCGTCAAAATGCCTTAAGAGTCTTGAGATTTCATTGTACTTGCACAGATTCAATACGCCCTGTGCCAGAGGCAGCAAAAGCAGCCCGAGAACATTACTGGCCCTACTCCATCTAGTGTTTTTTTTCTTGGTATGCTATGCTTGATTTTTGCCTCTATGAACATAGAGTTGATGTGTCTCAACAAAAGGCTCCTGTTTCAAAAATGTTTGGAAAAATGTGAAAACACTTTGCGTTTGCAACAGGGTCAAAGCAACTCAGCTTTTAATTCTCCACCGAGCTCACATTTCTCCTTATGTACAAAATAAATTTAAACCTAACACATCTCCTTATTGTTTAAAATGTAAAATTGAAATTGGTACCCTTACACATTGTTTTTGGTCATGTCCAAAAGTACAACAGTTCTGGCAAATAATTGGACAAGAAATTAACACAATTCTTTCAGTCAAATTGAACAATAATCCTTTATTTTTATTACTTGGGCTGGTTGATCCTGTTGTCAACGGACAGTATAATAGGAAACTTTACAGAATGCTGACTTTCTGTGCTAGAAAGTGTCTTTTATTTAACTGGATTTCTGACCAAATTCCCTCTAGAACTTAATGGCAAAAGACAGTTTTGTGTTTTGTCTCTCTGGATTACTTAACATGTCGATTGCATCATAAAGATGACATCTTTGCTAAGACTTGGGAACCTTTCTTGGTGTATACTGGACTTGAAATCTCAGCTATTGTTAAAAGGGGATTTTCATTTTGACATATATGCATGCTACAAAATATTACACTATGTATAAACAAGCCTATTGTTTGTTTGTTTATATGTTTTAATTTAAAAACAATAAACTTATTTTTTTTTTTCAAAATATAAGGCTCCAGTTTTTTTTTCACCTGTTTTAAGGGAATTCTTCCAGAAGCTTTGGGGCTTGTCAACATGCATTTTCATGCAATTTGAGTGATGTCAGTGAGTGTTTTTGTTTCATTAGCAGAGGGGTACCGACAATTTTGTCCACGTGTGTAAATGTACTTTAAAAATACACTTGAAATAAGTCTAAAAAAGCATCAAATATACATTAAGGTAAATATTTAATCCTTTAAGTGCCAAAGTAGCAATTTTGCACTAAGTCATTGTAGTCTAGATAAGACTCCAGGTTTTCAGTTTCTGATAAGTTTTTGTAAAGTGGAAAAATCCAGACTCAACTCTGTACCAGTGTTTGTATAAAAAACAGACAGATATTCTCCAGTCTTAAGTTTCAAGTCTATATATTTACCGAATTGTATATAAAAAAAACAATCACACTGCCTAAAGGTTTAACTTATAACTTAATGCATTCCTGCATTTTATTTCCTCTTTCAAGTTAATGAGTACCTGTTCAGCACTGTCCCACTGCTCGGGCTCCCCCAGACACGGCGTGGGCCGTGTTGAGAGCAGACACTGGAAGGTGAAGCCAAACACTTGATAAACAGTTCGCACAAAGTCCAGACAGGCCACAATCTCCTCCTCCAGCTGCAAAGAAAACACACAGATAGGAGCAGAGTCGAGAGAAAACTGAGAATTGTTGGTGTACAGAAAGTAAGTTAAAAGGGACGAACAGCAGTGAGGCTCCATTGGGTCCTCAGACCTACACCAATTTAAACTCTGTGTTTATGTAAAGCTCTGGACCTTATTTAACGCTTGGGTACCTGGTTTTCATGAAAGTAGGTGTTTAAATCTTCAACTGCTTCTTAGCATTCACAAATACCTCCGCACATGCATAATAAGGCTTTACGGCTGCTTTTGGTCATCAATGAGAACTAAAAAAAACAAGATGATTTGACCAAGAAAGTACATAGTAACCTGATTTTGTCACAAAGCGCTGTATTGTGATCTAGCTTTTGGTGGAAATAAAACTACAACTAAAAAAGTTATGTAATCCATCTTTAATAATCCTATTAAAGTCCTAAATGGCAATAGCTTAGCTGTTCATGTTTCTGTCAGTTTCAGTTGTTAGTGAGATTAGTGTGATGCTCTTGATATTTTCTTGGTTCTTGATTTACAGAGAATGGCAAATCTTATCTCAATATTTATTCAGAGAATTTGCAATTAGATCCCATAATCGTGCAACCTTCATAGTCGCGTATACACTGGTAACAGGCTTCAAAATGGGCTGGTGTTTCTGAACCTCCAGAGAGATGGTTCATATGTGTCAGAATATAATCCGTGTGCATAAACAGTCTGTCAGAGCCGAGGCCGCTGGAGCCTGATGAGTTACATGAGAACATCCCAGCGCACTGTTGGAGGATCAGCTTCACACACTGTACAGGCTCCACACATGAACATATGAGAGCGTGTTTTTACAGGACAAAGGCCCCGATTCATCCACTCAGAGGCCTCCTGGAATGCCCCGGGACCTCAGCACAGCCACTAAGGGCAATATGGCTCCACATGTGTCTCATTAACACATTTAGCCCAGTTACACCAAATAGAGCTGCACAATTTGGGGAAAAAATAAAAATCTAACTGTAATTCAGACAAATATTATGATTGCAATTAAATTTGCAATCATAAGTCAGCTCAGAGTTGTGTTCAAGAGAATGACACAGAGACAGATCTAAATTTAAAACTGACCCGTTTTGTGCAGGAGGTTGTTGATGTTTTATAACAAGAGATACACTCTGCAGGCCTCAACAATTATGTCCAATTAAATACATTTACCTAAAACAGGGATCTCCAACCTAGAGTTTGGGAGCTACCAGTAGCTCGCCACCACTTGTCAAGTAGCTCCCCAAAAGAATTTGGAACATACACGTGACATCACACTTTATTCCACAATTTTAACTGTAATGCATGCCTATTTCTATTGCAAATGTGCCTTTAAATGCCTAATTATTTCCAATTCTAAACTGATAATGGCTAATGTTTCATAGGCATTTCACTGTGCTCCATTTAACTTCAGTTTTATGCCATCACTAAATATAGTAGCTCACTGCCAGATTTATTTAGCAAAAATAGCTCCCCTATCAAAAAGGTTGAAGCCCCCTGACCTAAAATATTGCATTTAATTTAAAATTATCTTGTTTAAACCGCTAATAATCATTGTGTTTAGGTATATTTATTGTAGCACCATCTAGTGCAGGCCTAGGCAATTTATTTTTTGCGCAGGCTATTATTCAAACCCAGACAAGCGGTGGAGGGCCATTGGTGTAGCAAATTATCATTATTGCAGCACATTTTTGTAAATCATAGGCCTTTTAATCTACTATTATGACTATTTATTGCAATGAATATTAGGACAACAAGCAGTGACATGAACATGTGAATCAAATAATAAAAGCCAGGAGAATCAAATAAAAGAAGTATAAATAGTAACACTTGCGCTCAAAAATGTGTCGGAAGCCACAATGAAACAGTGCGAGGGCTGCATGTGGTCCCCAGACTGCAGTTTGCCCAGGTCTGCAGCACTATTGTCTATAACAAGAGATACACTTAGCCTTAGCAACGTCGTCCAATTAAAAACATTAACCTAAAATATTGCATTTCATTTAATATAAGCTTTTTTAAACAGCCAATAATCAAGTACCTTGGCTCAATTTTATTTCACTCCTGCTACTGCAAGAATATCTGGTCAGATATAGCAGAATTACAGACAGTTCACGAAAACCAGTAAGTACAATTGGCCAAACTGAAGTGAAGTCGTGTGTTGGCCAGAAGTAACCAGAGTTGAGATGTTGGATTTTATGCGTTCTCTTCCTTTAACTTTGTGTCAAAAATTAACTTATAATTTGATGATGAACCTTTTTATTTGTAACACAAAAACGACAACAATCACCAACAAATAAATTGTCACGCTCAACCAACCCAGACGGTTTCCACGAAGTGAAATGAAACTGGCTGATGCACCAGTCTTTATGTGTTTTTGTGTACCTGCTCAGGGGTGCAGAAGATGTGGGCATCATCCTGGCAGAAGCGGCGCACTCGTGTTAAGCCGCCCAGAGCTCCAGACTGTTCATTTCGATGCAAAGCTCCGAAGTCAGCCCACCTGAGAGGAAGCTCTCTCCACGATCGAACGCGGTGCTCAAACATGAGGCTGAACAGACAGTCACAAGTGGTATGCAACAAGCAAAATAATGTTGATGATATCAGCAATACTATCTAAATAAAGTAAAAACTACACAAATTACCCTTATTACCCTTATTTTAAGAACCTAATGTCTCGTCATGTTTTTGTAGCGTGAGCTTGTTTTTACCAATGTGCAGGGCAGTTCATGGGTTTAAGTGCGTAAGTCTGCGAGCCCTCTGACTTTACAGTGAACATGTTCTTGCTGTAGTGCTCCCAGTGGCCGGACCGCTCCCACAATGCAGTACTGTACAAAGTTGGAGTTACCACCTCAGTGAAGCCCCTCTTATGGTATTCTTTCTAAAACAACAAAAATGAGAATGTAATTATAAAACTGAGAATGTTCTTCATTGCTCAATACTAAAAGAGAGGATGAACAACAGACTGAACATTAAAATAAAGTTTGATAGTTGTATTCACCTTAATAAAGTCTGTGAGGGTGTTGTAAATATGGGCTCCTTTAGGTAGAAAAAAACAACTTCCTGGGCTAACATCACTGAAGAAAAACAACTCCTGGTCCTACAAATAAATAAATAATATTAAATTAGAGGAGGAATTGCAAGCTACAGTGCTCACAAAACAGAGAATGTGTACCTTTCCGATCCGCCTGTGGTCCCTCTTGCGAGCCTCCTCTTGCTCCCTCTCCCATTCGTCCAGCTCTTTAGCTCCGGGAAAGGCAACACCAGAGAGACGCATCAAACCAGAGTAATCGGTCTGGTTTGACAATGTTACAGGAGTGATCTGCAAAAAATATGGCCAGACCAACAAAATAAAAAAGATACACATACATAATTGTCTCACATTAGTTTTGACACAAATTCCACAAATGCATTTTAATTTATTATTTTGAAGAATATTTCCACTGCAGTTAATTTGAATATTGAGGGTGCTTATCTAATTTGGTGTTTTATCTGATGTGAGTATTTATTTCTTTATCATTGTGTTGTAAAATTAAAAGTAAAATGTTGTTTAACCAGGAAAGTCCCGCTCAGAGACTCAAATGTCTTTGTCCTGGGGGAGGGGAGAGAGATACAGCCTATTGTACATGTATTTTTAGTTGTAAGAGAAACCTGCACAGATACAGGGAAAACCTGCACACCTCACATAAAAAAGTCCCGCCACGGAATTGAACCTAGGACCTTCTTGCAACTGCTGTGCCACTGACATCACAGACAAGGTGAAAAAACACAAAAACAAAAGATTTTCTGTGCCAAAGTACAAAAAGCTTCAACATAAATAATCACAGCAGGTGGTGAAGGCAGCATAAATCAGATTACAGTGGGATTGAAATGAAGTTTAGCAAGTTTAGCATGTACAACAGAGATAGATTTGGATGAGTTAAAAATCCATCCAGAGGCAGAGCTAATTCAGCTCAAAGCAGTATAAAGCTCACCTTCTCAGACAAGCTCCTTTCCAATTCAAAATAATGGATGAAATACAGTATAAAACAAATTGAAGAACATTGACCTGAAAAATATTTTATTAAGATTTTTCTACTACAAATTACCCCTGGATAAAAGAGAGATGACAATGAGTTGTAATGTCAGGGACAATGAGTTGTCCCTGACATTAAAGCCCTGCTGAAGGAGAAGAAGAGGGCTTTCAAGTCAGGGAACAAGGAAGGGCCGAGGACTGCACAGAAGAAGCTGAGGAGGAAGATCAGGCGGGCCAAGGCTGCGTATCGGAGGAGAATGGAACAGCAGCTGCAGAACCAGAACGTCTCAGCGGTGTGGAGGAGTCTAAAACACATCTCCGGCTTTAAGCCCCCCCCTGTCCAGACGGAGGGGGACCAGCAGTGGGTCAATGAACTCAACTCTCACTTCCTGAGGTTTGATCAAAGACCCACCCCTCCCCCCACACAGCTGCATGCCCTCACCTCCACGCCTGGACAAAGGCCCACACCAACTCTTCACACCTCTGCCTCAGCCCAGCACACCACCCCCTGCCCCAGCTCTGTCTGTCACAGCAGCCCAGGTGAGGAGAGAGCTGAAGAGGATTAAGGCCAGGAAGGCAGCTGGACCAGACTGCATCAGCCCCAGGCTCCTGAAGTCCTGTGCAGATGAACTGTGTGTGTTATGGAGCATGTCTTCAACATGAGCCTGAAGCTGAGGGTGGTACCACAGCTCTGGAAGACCTCCTGCGTGGTACCTGTGGCTAAAACACCGCACGCTAAAGACCTCAGCAGCTTCAGGCTGGTGGCTCTTACATCCCATCTGATGAAGACACTGGAGAGACTGGTCCTGGGCCACCTTCGCTCCACCGTGAGCTCAGCATTGGATCCACTGCAGTTCGCGTATCAACCTGGCATCGGAGTGGAGGACGCCGTCATCTTCCTGCTGCATCGCTCTCTGTCCCACCTGGAGAAGCCCGGCAGCGCTGTGAGGATTTTATTTTTTGACTTCTCCAGTGCCTTCAACACCATCCAGCCCCTGCTCCTGAGGGACAAGCTGGAGACGGCCGGTGTGGACTGTGACCTGGCAGAGTGGATCCTGGACTACCTCACAAACAGGCCCCAGTTTGTGAGAGCCCGAGACTGTGTGTCGGACCTTCTGACCTGCAGTGTGGGGGCGCCGCAGGGCACCGTCCTCGCGCCCTTTCTCTTCACCCTCTACACTGCAGACTTCAGACACAACACGGACAGCTGCGTCCTGCAGAAGTTCTCTGACGACTCTGCTATCATCGGACTCATCACGGACGACGACGATGCAGAGTACAGAGGACTAACGCAGGACTTTGTGGACTGGTGTCAGCAGAACCATCTTCTCCTCAACGCTGGGAAGACCAAGGAGATGGTGGTGGACTTTCGCAGACGCCACTCCATTGCTCCGCCACCAGTGAACATCCAGGGAAGGGACATTGAGAGAGTGGACTCATACAAGTACCTGGGTGTTCATCTGAACAATAAACTGGACTGGACTCACAACACAGATGCACTGTACAGGAAGGGCCAGAGCAGGCTCTACCTCCTGAGAAGACTCAGGTCTTTTGGAGTGAGGGGGCCACTCCTGAGGACCTTCTACGACTCGGTGGTGGCATCTGCCATCCTGTAGTGTACGGTGTGGTCTGCTGGAGCAGCAGCATCACAGAGAGGGAGAGGAAGAAGCTGGACAAGGTCATCAAGAAGTCCAGCTCCGTCCTGGGCTGTCCTCTGGACTCAGTGCGGGAGGTGGGGGACAGGCGGGTCCTGGCTAGATTCACATCTATGCTGGACCATGAGTCTCACTCCCTGCAGGACGCCCTGTCTGCTCTGGAGAGCAGCTTCAGTGACAGACTGATTCAACCTCGCTGTGTGAAGGAACGGTTACGCAGGTCCTTCCTTCCTGCTGCTGTCAGACTGTACAACAAACACTGTTAACTCTGGACATCATCACATTTAATCTTGTGCAATACTGTGTTACCATGGAAACATCTCTGGTACAACTCACTCATGTCACCTTATCTGATAGTATTTATTACCTCTATTTACACCTCCTTAAATGCTGCTCTGTACATAAACATACTCATACTCATACCTCATATTTATTACTGGTTATTTATTCTGTTCATCTGCTGCAGTTGTACATAATCATAGTCATATATTGTACATAATACTATATACTATATACTGATGCCACTTTATCTATTTATCCTATCATATCCTGCACTGTGCTATAGCAAACATTTATTGTAAATAATAGTCTTTTAATTATTGTATCTTTATATATATTTTAAGTCTATTTATTTTATCTTGTTTGATTGCATGTTTCTATTTTCCCTGCTGTTCTTAAAATGTGCGTTGCAACACTGGAATTTCCCCATTGTGGGACAAATAAAGGATATCTTATCTTATCTTCTTTATGTGGCAAAGACAGTATACAACAAATATAGTTGTTGTTTTGTTTTTTTTTCCAAAACAAAATTTGGGCCATTTAACAATCAACTCAATCAAATTTCTTTTGCCAAAGTTTGACTGTTGCTCCAAACCACAGAGGATTGAATTTTTACTGTAGCTGTCAAAAAATGACCAAAATTTGACAAGACTAGTAATTTTTTTTTTTTACTCAATTGACCAGTCCCTTTTTCACAATACAACAACATACTCTAAATCTACTGACATGTGTCACCAGGTGTTTTGATATTCAGACTTCTCTGAGACTGTAATTATTAGATAAGATATTGTTTTTATGTCCATATCCATGTACTCACTGTCACGCCAAGACAAAAAAACTTTCATTGTTTACACAAACATGGCTAATCCATAAATAGAGGGATTTTTGATTATTGCATACTAACCTGAAGCATTCTAAAGATTTTCAGGTAGCCAGTGTGAGGAAGAAGTGGACCATCACAAACACCAATACTGTCCCCGCACCTGCAAAAAACAAACAAACATTTAATTAATTCCACGCTGAAGCCCAGATCACTTGGATGAGAGTGAGACTTAAATACCTGTAAACAGAAACAAAAGGTCCGGTTAACTGCTCCTCAATTAGCCAAAGACGCAAATCATTATTCTATAAGACACATAAAAAGATATTTACTTAAATACTGTTTGTTACACTTTTTTTTTATTTAATCACACTCTGAATATACCTGAAAAAGGTCCTGAACTTCCTCCATTTTTAGCTCCAGTCGAGTTATAGGAAACTTTTGAGCAGCTGCCATCAAGCATCTTTCCTCCACGTTACTCAAAGAAAGAGGACTGCAGAAACAGACACAGAGGTAATACTGTATTTACATGTAAAGCACAGATAGAGTGAGACTGTTTATTAAGAGTGACAAATGTACCCATCCTTTAGATGATGGTCACAGTACAGGCCAAACTCTGATGCACCTTCCCTGTAAACCTGAGCCCCCAAAACTGACTGGAGCACCCCACTGAGCACACATGCCCCTGTCCTCCAAGCAGCCTATAACACATATAGGAATTAGTAATGCAAGTTTTTCATATATACATTTCCATACAATTGCTTATTCTTTACACTACAGAGGAGTAATAATAATAATAATAACTTTATTTATAAAGCGCTTTTCCTACATAAAATGCAACACAAAGTGCTTTACAGTGCATTTAAAAACAGTCCCCATTAAAATACATTTACAAACATTAAAAATACATAAAAATACATTAAAGAAAGTGCAACAATAATTTAAAATGATTTAGTTAAAAGCACAATTAAAAAGGGCAGTCTTCAGTCTAGACTTAAAAATTGTCACAGTGGAGGCCTGTCTTACATCTCCAGGGAGATTGTTCCAGAGCTTGGCTGCATAAAACTGAAATGCCGATTCCCCATGTTTAGTTCTGACTCTGGGCACCAGAAGGAGGCCGGTCCCTGAGGACCTCAGGGTCCGAGATGGTTCATAAGGCACTAACATGTCAGAGATGTATTTTGGTGTTAGTCCATGGAGGGACTTAAACACCAGTAAAGCTGTTTTAAAGTCTATTCTCTGAGCCACAGGAAGCCAGTGCAACGACCTAAGGACAGGGCTAATATGATCGTACTTCCTGGTTCTGGTCAGGACTCGAGCAGCAGCGTTTTGGATGTACTGCAGCTGTTTTACAGCTCGTTTGGAGTATATTATACAATGGGGACAACCATGCAATAAATTACCATAGAGATTTTTAAAAGTACTATGCTGAAGCATTTTGAAACAATCCAATTATGATTTTGAGTTGTGAATAGATTGGCACCACTATGTATATTTAACTGTATGATTCTTCGAGTGCACATTGTAAGCTAATCCAGGAAATTCAACATTTGGTAAAACTGAAAATTCAACTGCTAAACTGATACAAGAACATGTAAGTAGATGCCTTACTTACACTAACTTTTGTTTTCTATTACAAGGCAAGATATTTTGTCCCTCTATTCAAAAAAATAAATAAATCACAGCTTTGGCAATTTGATAACTGCACAGACAAAATAGGTGAGTTGAACCAGTTTTACGTATTATTTTAATCTCTATAAATCTAGTCACAAGCATTCTGTATAATCAAGGCAGAATTCAAACAAATAACAAGGTTTTCCTAGTTATATGAACCAAGCAGGTGCAGAGTCAAGCAAGGACAACACATGAGGTAAACAAATTGCATAAGTGCTGAAAAAGCATATTATTCAGTTGGTTGAATGCTTGAAAACCATGTACATAAATGTTGACACACCTGTCGCCCTTCAGGAGTTTCAAAGTCCAGGAACTGTAGTTCACAGTCGGTCTGTATTGGTCGTCCAAGATCCCAGAGCTCTCCATTAACTTTGGTGACCAAAGCCCCTTTTACTCTGTGAATTAAAAAAAAATAAATAAACAAATCCCACAATGTATAAAAGGTCTATTATCATGAAACCATTACAATCACCGGACTCTTTGTGCAATACTAAGAGGAGTGGTGCATCCTGCTGTTCCTTTGAGAGTTTGACCGCTGGCCAAATGAACAGTCACCGGTTTTTCTGACTCTTCTCCAGAGCAAGTGTTTTTCTGTTTGTTCTTAATGGAGTCAAATAACCGTAGCTGTGTAAATAAAGATGAGGATACCTGTAAGACAAATTAAAAATAATCAATAAAAATGTAATAAAATAAATTAATTATAACTATAATTATAACACAATTAATTATAACTTGTAGCCAAAATATTCTAGATGTGATTAACTTAAATAAAAAAAGAGAGCAGGAGGAATTGTTTTAGATACTAGTATTATTTTTACGTATAGTATTTATGATGATAGTTGTCTTTTTCAACAGTTCAGCATGTGGATGACTATAAAAAGACTAGGTATATCTGATTTTTTGTGCATGTTTGGATAAAATAATAATAATAAAAAAAAAATCTTAATTTAAATCACCAAAGATTGCCATTTTTAGAGTAACTTTAGTATTTGGAAGACAAGTGCAATGAATTTCAATTTATATATTTGCCAAGTTAATTTACACTTTCTTTTTTGGAATGGTGTGAGCAATATGAAAGAATTCAGATTACACACATACAACTGTTTATGTGGCATTTAAACCATGTAATTACACCAGAAATTGGCTAATGGTCGTCTTTTTGGCGTGCCCACATAAATCTCTTGCATTAAAGAAATGTATTACACAACCAGACAAACTTTATCAAACAACCAATCTATCAATTACGCCATGACCAAGACTTGCTCAAACACAGTTGAAATGACAAGAGGCAGCAACGGTGGCTAATGCTAATGTTTTGGTCTCAAGTCAGAAACGCCTCGCACCTTGACGTAACTCCTTTTCCCGTTAATGTTTCTGCGAGCGAGTGTCCGGCACAAAACGAGAGGAATAACTTGAATCCCCATCCTAGCTAAATGCACATGTGTATAAAGAAGTAATCACATAATTGCCCTCAAAAGTAAGGGCAGCCATAACACCGGAAATCTGTGGAGACAGAGCGGATCTTGATTGGCTACAAGGAAAGGGGGCGGGACAACGTCAACACGCTAGTTCACGCGAGCATACATGTGCGCCAGAGCGCGCACACACAAATGAACAATGAAATGGGAAAAGGAGTAATATTTTGTTAAAGAAAAAAAGCACAGGGCAGACAACTACTTAATCCACAGCTCGGCGTGATTTATGATCGTATTTAAAGATGCACAATGTAACATTTCTGCTTGTGACCAAGGAGATGTTGTTTTAGGAATCCTTTGCAGTATGGCATTGAACTTATCTGTTATCTGCGTTTCAGCCTCTTGTTTATCCGGGGTTGTTTTGCGGAAAGATTAACAGCAGCATTTTTGCAATAAAATGTCACGGCATAAAACTAAATATTAAATGTCTTAAGTGGGGGAAAAGTTATCAATATGTTGCATATAATTGGAAGAAACATTTTGAGAATTTTTCCCAGTCAAAAAATAAAGGATTTTAAATGACAGCGGTCCACATTTTTCAAAATTCTGAAACCCGCTTACATAAATTCAGTATTTTCCCTCTCGGTGTCACAAAAGTATTTCTAGGGAAAGGAATAAGTCCCTCAATCAGAAAAGTTAACACATTGTTCCTATTGTATTTAGTCTTCGACCACAATGTGTTCATATTAACAATTAGTCATTAATTAAGTTTAACCATGTTGTATTTGGAAAGACTGTTGTTTAAGACCTTTTGCTCTATAGATTGACCTATAATAAAAACAATATAGGCCTATTCTCTATGCAGCTGAATCAGTTTTGTGTCACTTTGGTTTGTTCAAGGCAAAGTCAGAGAATCTCCATAGAAACAAGCAGATGGCGTGCATTTGATCAGAAAAAGAATCTCAGATACTGCAAGTTCATTGGGGTTTTTAGTTCAATTAAAAAACTGTAATCAAGTAAATGTCTATTTTTGGCTAAAATTTCACACGATGAAAAAAAAAAAAGTCAGAAAAAATTGGGACCACGAAATAAGACAGGCCTATATGTATCAAGTAAGCAGACCTACATCAGTCGTTATGCGTCCAAAATAAGATACCCGGCAAAGCGTCTTTAGTGAAGTGGTATTAAAGTACCCCTAACATTCCACATGGTGGAGCCATTGCCTAGACTGGTCATTTACACGTGTGATGTGGAGCTTTCAGTTGAGCGTCACATTGAGAAAACACTTTCTGTGCAATAAGAACTCTGTGAACTGAGTATTAGGTCTCATTTTGGGACAACCGGTTTTCCTTTTACAGGCGTGAGGCACAAAATAAAAAAATAATTGAAAGATAAATTAATGAACACTGTAAAAATAAATTACATCACATCAGAAATGAAAATTTTGTGGATAGAAGATTAGAGCTGATTTTCAATATCTGTGTTGTAGGTAAAACATAGGTTGTGTTCACATTATAGAATTTGGCCAGGGTCCAATATATCTCTGGGGGAGCATTACAAAGTAAGATAGAAACAACCAATAACCAAAAAGAAAATGCATTAGTTTAACAAGATCATTATGCGATGTGAAAACAACCTATGTGCAGATTAATATTCACGTTTGGATGAATCATAAAATATGTCTGGTGTGCAACATTTTATCAATACATCTAGATTGATTGTAACTGAGGAGGTTCTGTAAAATATTGTGGCATTGGTGAAATGAAATAAATATGAAACACCCTTAACACAGCGAAAATATCAAATGAGCCAGTGCATCCCAATATTGAGTCCATAGGCAACTATAACCCTGCGCAAAAGAAAAACATGCACATTTTGGAATAAAAGGGTTTTAAAAAATTTATCAAAAATGAGAAAAGTGAAACTGTAACTTTGTGAGTTTTTATAAAAACTTGAGAATTTCAGGTATTGAAATGAGCACTGGCAAACTGTGAGAGACTAGTTTAGTGCTGAACTGCGTAGAATAAAAAACAACACGCAATTCAGAAAATAAACACTGACCAAATAAAATACCCCCCCTCCTTGAAGTCATACTCTGTATTTTATTAAGTCTTTACATGATGAACGCTATTAAGAGTGGAGTATGGTGGAATATGTCATCTATGATTATTTCTTGATCATCATGAAAATCAAACAGGCAGACATTTATTCTGATAAAATAATTGAATTACTCGCAATCTCCTCTTCTCTCTGAAGGTCTAAAGCTAAAACAGTGACATAGGGCTGAAAATGTATTTAAAAGCTTAACAAGGCCTCAATACAGTAAAGACAGGATGCATGGACTACATTCACTGTCTTGTTTTTACACACAAGTTTGAAAAGAAAAAGCTGGATCACTGAAATCTTTATATGTATACAAGCTTAGAAATGTACAGTGCAGAAAGAAGGGTGAAAGAGCCAACGAGAGATTATTTACAATATACACATCTTGAAATAAGAACATCTTGAACTGCAAGAAAAAACAACCAAATTACCATTGTTCAGCAAAAGGGAACACACATCCATCAGGAAAAACGAAAGCAAAGATTAGTCAATTAGTCATACTCTTAATCACTTCAAAGTATATTTTTCAAGTTTCTTAAAGATCCCCTACATACATTTCTCCTGCTCTCTTTTTCCATTAGGAAAAAATATATATATTTATTTCTCATTTGATTTAAGAATTGAAAAAAGTAGATGCCTGGTTAGTTTTGAGAGACTTGGAATTTTCTAAAGTTTTAACTGTGGTGAGTGGCTTGTTGAAGTATGAAGCAGCTTTGGGTTATTTATACACAATACTGTCCAACTGTCTAACATAGGCGGCCTGGGTTCATACCAGCGATCTGTAACACACACACACAGTGTGGTCAGGTCATGTCACAGACGACCACTTCAGTAGCGAGGGGGCAGAAAAGGCCTTTTGGGGGGATAGAAAGGCCCTCCAAAGGGAGGACCATGGCGCTTCCCTCTAAAGCCTCTGTAACTTGGAGGATGAGGCGGAGGAGGAGGAGGAAGTCTGCCTCGCACCAGAGGCCTCTGTGGTATGGGTTCCGTTATGAAGAGGGACCTGGGCACGTTAAAATAAGAAACGGCAGCTTTGGGACGTGGTGAGACTGGAGCCTTGTGCTCAGGAAGCCTCTGCTCAGGGGGTTTCTGTAGTGGCGGCTTCTGTTCAGGGGGTTTCTGTATTGGCGGCTTCTGTTCAGGGGGCTTCTGTAGGGGCGGCTTCTGTTCAGGGGGTTTCTGTAGGGGTGGCTCCTGTTCAGGGGGTTTCTGTAGGGGCGGCTTCTGTTCAGGAGGTTTCTGTAGGGGCGGCTTCTGTTCAGGAGGTTTCTGTAGGGGCGGCTTCTGTTCAGGTGGTTTCTGTAGGGGCGGCTTCTGTTCAGGGGGCTTCTGCAGGGGAAGCTCTTTTTCAAGAGGTTTCTGTGGAGGCGGCTTCTGTTCAGGGGGCTTCTGTAGGGGCGGTGTCTGTTCAGGGGGCTTCTGCTGAGGTGGCATCAGTTCAACGTCCTTCAGTTCAGGGGGTGTCTGCTCAAAGGGCTTCTGAAGAGAAGGCTTTAATTCAGGGGGTTTCTGGTCAGTGGTTTTTTGTTGAAGGGGTTTCAATTCAGGGTCTTTCAGTTCAAGAGGCATTTGGTGAGGAGGCTTCAGTTCAGGGGGCTTTTGTTGAGAGGCCTTCAGTTCTGAGAGCTTATGATGAGTGGACTTCAGTTCAGGGGGCTTTTGTTGAGAGGCCTTCAGTTCAGAGGGCTTATGTTGAGGGGCCTTCAGTTCAGAGGGCTTATGTTGATGGGCCTTCAGTTCAGAGGGCTTATAATGAGGAGCCTTCAGTTCAGAGGGCTTGTGTTGAGGGGACTTCAGATCAGGGGGTTTGTTTTGAGGGGACCTCAATTCAGGGGTCTTGTGTTGATGGGACTTCAGTTCAGGGGGCTTGTGTTTAGAGGACCTCCGGTCAGAAGGTTGGGCAGATGGAGCAGTGCTGGGTGGGATTGGTCGGAGAGGAGAAGCAGTATTAATGTCAGGGGAATTTGGAGGGGAGGGAGAAGGGGACATAGATGCATAAGGGAAAGAACGGAGTGAAGGAGGCAGGTTGTGAGGCTCCTTCACTCGGCCGAGTAAAGGTGGAGGAACTCCAGGAGTGCCAGGGCGATGGAGTGGGGTGCTATTCGAAGACCATAAGGCTCCTTAACCGTCCCTGGGCGGGGCAGTCGTGGAGGTTCACCCAGTAATGACGTCATGAAACGAGGGCCTTTAGTGCCTCTCAGCGCCTCTCGCTCTGGCAATTCTGATCTCATTGGAAGAGACAATGGTAAAGAGTGATCGACAGGAATCAACACCCCGCCCACCATCACAGTGGTTGGAACAGGAGAGTGGAGAGGAGGAGTGGGCGGCCTTTGGGACAAAGGTGGAGGAGGTGGCCTGGAGATGGGCATAGGAGCATTATAAAAAGGGGAGGTGGGAGGTGGGTGCTGGTGGAGGTGGACTGGAGGAGCTTCAGGGGGGTAGGACAAAAAGTGAGACTGAGGAGGCAAAGTGTGGGGCTGAGGGGGGAGACCATGAGAGGAGAGAGGGTGAGAGGGCAGAGCATGTGGGGGTAAAGAGTGAGAAGGAGGAGGGTGATGGGTTAGAGGGTGAGAGGATAGAGGGTGGCCGGGTGGAGGGTGAAGATGAAGAAAAGGATGTGGGGGTGGGGGAGGAGGCGGAGGGAGTTGAAGAGCAGGAGCCACTTCTTCAGAGTTTCGTCTGTTCCTGTTTAAAGGTGGAGCCACAGCGATGGGTGAGTGAGGCTGTGTCTCCATGTACTCCTCCTCTTCGTACCACATTCCTCCCCCTCCACGACTCCCTGAGCCTGACCCTCGTCGTGGTCCACAGCCAATCACTCGAATGCTCTCTACGGTTCTAATGGGTTCCCCTGTGACAGGTCTGTTTGAATAACCTAGAGTTTCTATGGGTGCTCCTTCAGTGCAAGGAGACACTAGGGTTTCAATACGGTGATAGTGACCCTCCTTCCCTTCTCCCCCAGGTGACCCACTTCGAGCTTTGCTTTCTCTCTTCCCACTAAAGACCCCATCCTCAGAGCCTGAGCTCACCTTACGAGAAGCAGAGGATACTCTCCTCTCTGCTACATTTTTGTGTTTATGATGACCAGAATGTCCTTCACTCTTACCCTTCAACACTTCTTTACTAGAGTTAGAATGTGTTCTAACATCCTCTTTCACTTTGGTGTGACTCTTTTTCACAGTTCCAAATCGAGCTGAGGCTGAAAGATCTCCCTCAGTGTTGGTTCCAGATGGTGTGATAACAGCATCCCATGGCTCACTGCGATAGGCCGTGGGTGAGAGAGCATGGCTTCCAGACGATCCTATGGACTCAGGGACACTTCCTGGTGTGTCCATCATCTCATCCTGAGTGGGAGTTCCAGCAGCCTCATCTCTAACTGGTGTCCCATCAATACCATCAGGACTGAGGTCGCCTAACGCCAGACTAAAACCGGGATTTCCCTGCAAAAAACTGTTAATTTTGGACTCTAAGCTGGGTGTTGACATGGGGGGAACTACACTTCGTGACGGTGGAGGAGGAGATAGCTGCCTGTCTCGGTCCTTGGATCTGACTGGTGTTTCTCTTTTGGGAGTGATGCTTACAGAGGGTTTGTTTTTAGAGGGAGCTGGGGTGACAGGTGTTTTTAAAGATGATTTTACTGGAGATGTGCGACTGGCTGAAGCAGAGCTGTTTGTTACACTATGCAGTAAAGAAGACAAACCTGCAAACATACAAAGACAAAATTAAATTCAAACATGAATGATCTACATTTAAATTTTTAATCATTTCATTATTGAGATTCACCTTGTGTATTTGTTTTAGAAAGGGCATTTAATATTCCTTCAGGAGAGATGTCAACACGAGACAAAATGCTCGCTAGAGCAGGGCTAGGAGAAGCCGTTTTTGAAGATGAGGACTGTCCAGAGGGAGTAGAGGGGGTTCCAGGAGTTGATTTATGAGCTGGGCTTGCTACAAAAGAATAGGAATAAATGATTTTTTTTTTTAAGCAGGGAGATGGCCTAACATGTAATGCATTCAGGTTCAAAGAAATAAATGGAATGCATGCACATCTAACAATCTAATCAACTGATGCGAGCACAGAGAACTGTAAACTGACAATAAAATACAATAGAGCAAATACATTTTGAACACATGCTTTACAAACTCACTTGTATTCTTCATGGCTGATGTGAGTGAATTGAGGATAGAGCTGATCTTTCCTAAATCCACTTTGGCCAGGTTCACGCCGAGAGGATTGGCCGCAGCATTCACGGAGGTGCTTGAAGCAGCAGAAGTATTACTCTTTGAAGCTTCTACAGTGGGGATCACTTTGTCCTTCTTTTCTGCTCATGAAAAGTTTTTTTTGAAAACATAAGACAAAGACAAGAAAAAAATGCCGTCTTAATGTGACTGAAGTTAACCGTGCACATGACATTTCACCACTAACCCCCTGCTGCTGCTGCTGCAGCCTCTGCTTCTTCATCAGACACATCCATCTCTTCTTCTGGATTGTCGTTGGATTCATCCATAGCTTTGCCGTCCAGTTCTGGGTCCACCTGAGCTCTGTTCACTCCCACATGCAAAAACGGAGAGTCCGAGCCAGTGGGAGAGGGGGCATCTTCTGAGGGTGAGGGGATGGGAGAGTCCTCTGCTCCAGGTAAAGTGGCCTTAAGTGAATCCAATTTTCTTTTCAAACTGGCCACACGGTTGGCAAAGGCACTGTAAGCCTGAATATTGAAGGATCAGAGTCAGCACTTGTTTTACAAGAGACACTTATTGTCATCATTAGTGTACTTACATTGGCCACAATTTTGACCTCTTTATACTGCATCTCATAGAAAATGTCTGCATTTCCCAAAGACTCCAGCAGAGAAGGGCCCCTTTTTATCTCATTCTCAAGAAAGCCCACAACCTCTTGCAGCTTCAGACTACCCTCCTCAAAATCTTTGGCAAATTTATTCCCCCAGCTTTATCTAAAAAAAACAAAAACACAAAAACAAAAACAAAACAATCAGTCATCAACACCTTTTCAGAGTTACCCCCAATTTACACCAAAGCTGCAGCAGCACGTAACTGCAGCAGCACGTCATACGGCCGTCATACGCGCAGGATATGCTCATAATGGAATCAAGTCTGATTTGGTTCTGACAATTTACACCAGAAGTGTGAGACGCGCGTCTGACGGCCGTCAATACGCTACGCGTCGTTCAAAATAGGTCGGACTTCTAATTTATCAGCGTCAACGGCGCGTCTCCCGGGCGTTTTACCAGGAAAAACACAGGAAAAATAAAGTACTATGCTCTTTCAAAATACGTCAACTACAAAGATTACAACCACTAAACCAACATGTAAAGTGCCCAGAAGCTCCGTGAACGGCCGTGAACATTGCAAACTTTCCGACTTCAAACACAACTTTAAATCACGTCCTTATGAGACTCTTTTCTCATTGAATATGAGTTGGACTGCTATAAACCACACACCATTTTACAGCTTAACTTGTAACGAACGTGTTTGTGAAAACAACGCTGTTCCCTCTGTTGTCAATCGATATATATGAGCCGGTTTAGCCCTACCTGCGTCTTTTTTTTCTCCCACGGCGGGTCTGCTCTCCCTCCAGCTGCTCTTCTCAGTGCTGCACGTGCCTGTTGGGGTGCCAATGTGCGTGCACGTGGATGAGAGAGCAGGCGAGAGAAACCCTACGCTATTATTTGCGGGACGGTGTGAAAAATAGAAGAACAATTTCTTAGTACAACGTGAAGTAGGCAAAAACCCTGATGTAAAATATGCAAATGCAGCACCGCGGCCTGTTAATGAACACCGCACCTCTGATTCACAGTTTTAGGCTCTTCCTCGTTCATAATATGGAGCAGTTTTTTGGTTTATTCATGTGTGTAGATGCTCAGGCTCGTGTTATTGGAGCAGCACTGACGCGTCTAGTGGAGATTGAAGCTTTTGAAATACGCGCGTGACGTGCTGCTGCAGTTACGTGCTGCTGCAGTTACGTGCTGCTGCAGCTCCTGGTGTAAATTCCCAGTTATCCTGAACAAAAGAGCTTTATTACAAAAAAAAAAAAGGTTATACCTTTGAGTCTCTTCAAAGCCTCTGTACTGCAGACGTCCACTCTTAATGTGGCCAGCTGTTTCTCTCTGGATTCTTCTTCTGCTACTGCTTGTTTGTACTGGGACAAGTCATCAATGAGCGACTGAGGCTAAAAATCAGGATAAGGATATTGGTTACATTGACATGAACATGAAGGCTTTAAAATAGGACAAGACTTACTGTGAACTCAGCCAGAATCTTAGATTTGAGGGCAGCTTTGGTCGTTGATGGCGCTGGAGAGCAGCACAGTGAAAACATACATTTTAATACAAATGTTATACAAACACAGCTGATAGAAACAGTGAATGAACTCACCAGGCGGCTTCTCTTTCTCCCTTTCTTTCTCCCTTTCTTTTTCCTTCTCCTTTTTCTTCTCTTTCTCCTTTTCTCTCTGCTTCTCTCGTTCTTCCTTCTTGTTCAAACTAGCTTTGAACTGGGCAATAGTTTCTGCCGGATAAACACTTCTTTCCTCCCAAATAGTGAATATCCTCTCGATTGACTTACGGACTTTCCCATCTCTATCAGCACATCCACAGAAAGACAGAATTTCAGAAAACGCTAAAGAACAAAGAATAATGTTATATTCAGTTGTACCTGATGAGTTGAGCTGCGTTTGGGAGAACATCTGCAAAACTGGACCGGAAGGCGATGGCGTTCTTCCTCTTGCAGTTTTGAATCACATCATTGGCAACATAGAAAAGATTCAGTCGGTGGTTGTTGTCAGCTGAAGACAAAAGCACAAAAAACAGCATTGTAATCATGTTAATAAATATGCTAATTTAGTAGTCAATTACTACACAGTAGCATTATAAAGCATTATAAACAGGTGTTTACTAGGGATGGAAAATTTATCGCAAAAACGATCGAAGTGTGTAGCCATCGAATCGAAAGGCCAGAATTGATCAGTTATGCTCATGCAGTCACTGACTTACATACCAACACACTCTGTAGTTGTATAATACAGACAATGTTACAAGAATAGTCACAATGTTTGAAGAAACAAAGCGTGAACTTGTGCAAGACCTGACTGAATGTGCCTCATTATGTTGCGTTAAAAACTGATGGGTGGACGGACCTCTAAATATGGACACTAAAATTACCGTTTGAATGTTGACAAAAACACTAGTTCTAAGCTCTTTGTTTTAAATGTTATGAATTATGCTTGTTTTTTTGTGTCTAAAGATAAAAAATGTTTTTATCTAGATTAACTAAATCGAACACAATTAAAAATCGTGACTGCAAAATCGAAAACTGAATCGAATTGTGACTTAAGTAAATCGTCCCATCCCTAGAGTTTACAGCAAACTGGAAAATTTCAACCGCATCTATGAAATTCAATATAATCTTTACAAACTGCATTCACCCTTTAATACTTTTTTGAGGGTAGAGAATAATAGGGCAGCAACAAAAAATGATTTTAGTAGTCAGTTATTTTCTTGTTTAGTCGAATATGCAAACAATTATTCTGAATTAACGTACACTACACTCACACTTTTAAACCAATAAAAGTTGAGAGATTGTGACTGAAGACGTCCAATCTAGAATTAAAAATAATATAACTCAATCAATGATTATAAAAAAAAGAATTACATTTATTCAGACCACTTGTTGCAGGAAGTCTTGACTTCCCTTAGTCTGCACCAGAACAGTTGTGGCTTTTGCTTCATTTATGTGATGTTTGGGACAGGTAAACCTTGTCTGCACCAGTTTCTATTATTATTTTTTTAAGTCAAGATTTACATAACATCAATGACATCAGGGCTAAAATCTGTTGTCCTAAGGCTAACGTCACAGGTTATTTGTATTTACTTTAAATGAAGAACATTATAAATAATTTAAAGGTTGTATGGAGGATTTTCAAAATTGTTTGTTTTCAGTCTTGGTCAAAACAGTTCCATAGATTTGTTAACAGCCTTGTACTTATGCCAAACAAAAAATGAATTTCCAAAAATATATTAACTGTGGACATATGAGGCCTGTAAAACGTGACCAATAGATACGAGGTACCTCGTTATCTATTGGCCTGCTAACCTGTCAAGCAACCCTCAGTGTTCCTAACTAACTCATTGGCCCAGTTGCAGTGAAGGGCGTGGCCCTGGGGGAGAAACACATGTGCATCATTTGAAAAACAATAAGCAGTTGTTGAATTCAAAAAATCCTCCATACAACCTTTAATGATGATGAATCTTCTTGAGCAAATGTTAAAGTTAAAATATTTTAACAGTAAAATTCTCGTTCTCAAATAAGCTTGTTTTGATAATTTTAGTTACATTAGTGACCCTCTATACAGAATAGATTGTGCTGGAAATTTATATGTTATTACTTATAAATTTGAAAACCACTGCAGGTGGGCTGGGCGATTAATCAATTATTTCGATTAATTCGGAACTTTCAAACATCAACGATGTGAAAAATAGCCAAATCGTAAAATCGAGCTCAGTCCGCTGTGATCCTGCCACGCGTACTGATTGGACACCTTCAGCGGCTTTGCAGAGCTTATCCTCGCGACTCTCACAAAGAACAGACGAACAGAAACCTTGTGCCTGTTTAGCGGACCTTTTAATCACATAATAACAGCCGCAAGTAACTGTTTGGAGGTGGTGTATATACTGTAATTTCTGCCCTATTGAGCGCACCTAAATATAAGCCCCACCCACTAGATTTAAATAGGAAAAATTATAAAGTACATACTGTATATAGGCCGCACTTGTTAATAGTAAGTCTATGAGAATCTATAATTTTACTGCATTGCCTTATAAGCCGCATAGTTCGAAGCTCATGAAAAAAGTAGCGGTTTATAATCTAGAAAGTACGGTAGCTTAATCTCTATAAATTACGAGTTTGTTATTTCTCCGCGGGTGAGTCGGTCGCTTTCAGCGCTTTAGACTCACAATAAATTTCTAGAAAAGTCCCGCGGTAAATCTAGCGTCTTTTTTTGCCTTTGATGTTCCACGAGCTCCTGCGTGTGCTTTTTTTGAGGTTTTCTCTGATAAAGTTAAAAGTAGTCTACAGCGTCTCTTTCCTCTCCTCAAAGCAGCAGCCAACAGGCCCCACCCCTTTCCCGTGTGTGAGTAACCATGGCGACGCAGTTTGAGTGACAGGAGTGAGAGATAAACACTTGCAAACTTAAAACGTTTAGATATGAAACAACAAAATCATAATGATGATCTTAACAGAGCCTAATATATGCAAATGCTAATAACAGTAGGCCTATGCATTAGATGCAGCAGCAAACTCTTATTAGGCCTATTAGCTTAATATGACATAAAACAAGTTAATCTCATTGGCTCATTCTTTATAGATGCTTTAAAATATTATGAGCTCATAATAAAAAGCAGCAGTCATTGATGACGTCAAATAAAATCGATTAAAATCGAAATAGTCCAAAGAGGTAAAAAAAAACAAAATCAAGATTTTATTTTTTGGCCAAATTGCCCAGCCCTACACTGCAGTGGTTAACCAAGTAGAAACAATTCAATATTTATTGGTTTTCACCAAGTTTATCCAGCAAATTTTTTAACGTACGTTTCTTTTTTGGTGAACTAACTGGAACATCAAATCCATCAATTAATCAATCAACCTTTTTTTATATAGCCCTTTACAACACAAAAAGTGACCAAAGTGCTTCCATTAAAATATAATAAAATACATAAAATCACAATTTTGTCGATCAGGTTGAGGTTTAGGAGCAGAACTAG